>JAJOOF010001877.1:0-48816 GCA_029582545.1 Solanum lignicaule | reverse complement strand
TATAAACACCCATATATTCATCACTAACGTGACTAGCACAAATTTGAAATCCTATAGACTAGACATTCCCAATCAAAGAAAATAGGGGGGAATGGAAAAGGACAACAATCTTTATAATAGATACAAGTGCAAATGTGTCATAATTCTATTGGACCAACAGGATAAATGATGCCTCCTATCCATTACTAAGTGTAGATAGGGTGTGTACCTACGATTTGGTTATTACTGTAAAATAAATATTTTGTATATATGGTGTGATAATAATACATACATGAGCACCACTCCTTGTCAACATTGAATAAAAATCTTGTGTTCCCTTTTTTTTTTTTTTGTAGTATATCGATCGAGAGTGGTGTGTCGTAGAGCATGCAGGTACTTCCACAAAAACTCACATGGATACTCACATGGGCGATAATTAATCCCCTGCATATTTATTTGGTTATTTAAATCATATCGGTAAATTTTAAGTTAGGTCATATGTCTCTCATTCAAGTAAGAATTTGAGAAAATGGAGATAAGCCAATTTAACTGAGCATAGAGTTTACAAAATAAAAAGGAACTTTAATTTTAAATATTGGAATTTTAGTCTAAAGATTTGTATAGAGTTATATGCTCTTAAACTCACCATGATGTGGAATATTGAAATTAAAATTAAATATAAAAAAAATACATCTTTTTAGGACAGACTAAAAGGGCAAGACACTTAAATAGTTAAATTAGCACGGATGGAATAGTATTACCAAATGAAAAAGGAAAAGAGGGAAGAAGGCCAGTACCAACAAGCTCCAAATTATGAGAGGTGAATCCAAAATTTTGAAAGAATAAGTGTAGTATTACTAAAAAGTGGATCTAAGATATAAATTTGACCGATTTAACCGTTAAGTTCTTATCACTGAACTCATTAAACTTTAAAAATTATAAGTTCAAATGTTCTTATCAAATAGTAATTTTTATATATAAGATATATTCCGTGTTGAAGTTATTGAGAGATCGATTGAACTTATCATAATATTATTTGGCCAAGCTGCCTATATATTATCATAATATGAGTTTTACTTTTTTTTTAAAGTAAAGTCAAAATATTACCATAATACTTTTATTTTTTTCTAAAAGAAAATTATTTCATATTAGGGTTATTCTTTTCTTTAGAGAAAAGATTTGAAACTCTATAAATTGAAAATGTCTCTTTTCATATCAAGCAAACAATAACATCCATAATATAGTCACTAAAGAGTTCTGCTTATGGAGAGATTTATTTTCCTTGCAGTTTTAATATTTTTCTTTCATATGTAGGTCAATTGACCAAGTCAATATCATAAAGTTTTTTAATAGTTTTTCTTTGTCATCTGATTTTGTCGCCTCTATGATTTGCAATTATAAGCTTCCACATGACGTCCTGAGTCTTTCGAACCCAATAGTTCAATCTAACCTACATATCAACTCAATTTTTAATGGACTGAAATTAATTGAACTAAAATATGTTGAACTTATAAATGAACAGATCAATAAACCGCTCATCAAGCTTCAACGGATTAAATGAATCATATTTTTACGGACTAATTTTTCCATCCGGACCATGCTATAACATAAATTTAACCATCCAAACAAAGCTCACCAAACTTATTGTTTTCCTTTTTTCTTTTTTCACACTGATGACATGAAACATTTTACTTTAGGTTTTATCAACCTATTGACTTTAGCTTGATTAAACTTTACATTCTTCCAAAGCAAGTACCAACTCTTAACTAAAAGTTTCTAAGCATGATTTATTAATTGAACTAATTTTACAATTACCAACATTTGGTGCTTTCTGGTGGCTGCGTTTAGATGATGTTTAATAATGCTAAAAGAATTTATTAAAAATAATTAGTTTGATTAGGATTGATGAGGAGAGCAATTAATTACATGAAAAGAGCAGGTTAGATGTCACCAGCCAATGTCAGATCAGAATTTTCCAAGCACTATATTTAGTATAATTTTTTACAAATGGTATCCAATTATTAAAAAAGAAAAATTCTTGATAAATACTTTTTGATAAAAATATCAGGTCAACAAAAATCAAGTAAAAAAGAACGCAGGGAATATAGAAGAAACTATTGGTAAGTGGTATACTAGTACTAGTACTAATAACAAGAAGTTAAAGTATATGAAATTGTATAATAACAATTGCATAAAATAATGTTCCTATTTATCTAAGTAATGATAAAGCAAATTATTATACGCTTAGAGGTAAAGCCTGAATAACCTATAGTGCCACTAACATGGGTTGTGGTATAGTGAGTGGGGAGGAGGGGGGGGGGGGGAGACTGCTTAATCCTTAATCAGAGATCTCCGTTCAAATTCTAGGTATAGAGAAAATCCTGTTGGAAGTGTCATCCCCGAATGGGCCCTGCAGTGCGTGATTCGAATTTAATCGAATTTTCAATGCGGACTTCAAACCGATAGGAAACAATAAAAACTTATAGTGCCTAAGAATGCTTATACTTGTGGGATCCAAATATGAATTAGTTATGTAAAAATCATCACTATTATGTGAAACTATAGAGTAGGCCCCTTAAAAAATTATAATAATCTTCCCTTTGTCACACAAATCTCTCCTCTAAATTAGTTAATCCCCTTCTTATCACTTCTTTTCTTTTAGAAGACAAGTCAACAACACCAAACTCTAGTGCCATATGTTTACAAGTAAATGTACCATATTACAATTTATTATCCTGAGTAGACCAATGAAAAACAATTTCTTTTTAACTAAATATCTTGGGGATTGGCTGAGGTGGTGTAGGGGAAAGTGGCAGAGAATAATTAAGTGAAAAATGGAATTCTCCACTTGTAAATTTCAAGGTAATGACTCTGTTAATGATTATTACTAATGGTGTCAAATAAATGGATTGAGTTGAATTTAAACGGATTAAATGAACTGATCAATTAATAATTGTGCAGGTTATTATTTGGACTAATATGGTCTAAGTTAAATGGGTCAAATAATGAATCATAATTCAACTTGTGCAACTTTTACAAGTCTTAATTTGTTTGTATCTTTTCGTATAATTTATTTAAATACCTAGTTTTAAAAAAAATACCATGACAAAATATAACATATCAAACAAAAAAAAAGTGTTAATTAAAAATATTTTGAGAAGGTTTTATATAGGTCAATTCTGTTACATATCAGGCCAACTTTTTTTTTTGGTAAACAAATTGTGTTATTAACAAAAGTAGAAAGCTCAAAGCAAAGAGCTATGCTACTAGACAGCCAATCCTAATTTAACCAGTTTCATCGGTCAATTTAGATTATATATAGGTCAATTTTTAGATAAGTTAAATTTGATGGGTTAAAATAGATTGATATAATAAGTGAATGAGTCATTAATCCATTCAAATTTAATTGATCTCATGGATCAATTTGAATTATATATCAAGTCAACATTTAGATGAGCCGATTTTAATAGGTCAAATAAATTAAGATAATAAATGAACATGTCATTAACCCTCTCAAATTTAAACTAATTATACAAATTAAATTTTCATAAGCTAATTTTGTGACCCTTAATTATCACATTTCTTTATTCAATTTGGTGGTTAAGAAAAAAGATAGCTCAGTGCAATGAGCTTCCACTACGCGCAGGGTTCAAGGAATAGTCAAACCCCATACTCTATTTATCCCACATTATGTGAAGTCATTTGACAGAGTATGATTTTATTTTAAAAGAAGAATTTTGAAACTTGTAATGAAAAATTAATCATAGAAATTTATATGACTATAAATCATTTCATTAAGGAATAATGAAAAGTTTGAAGCTAAATTGTTAGATGTTATTTGTTTTGAACGGACTAAAAAGAAAAAAATTAAATGTGACGTTTATTAGGACGGGAGAGTAATATTTTACATTATATTTTTTATAACACCCCAAAAATTTCTAAGCTAAGACTTGAATCATTCAGTAATACCTCACAACTCTACTCTTAAAGTGATCTAGGTTCATAAGGGACCTCAAACACCAAGTCACATTCAAAGCATTTATATCGGTTAAGTTCTCGCATGAGTTCATATAGAGGTCAATTTCAAACAATCATATCTCCTAGACTATACTGAATTAGGTAGTCAATGACCTATCAAATTAAAGATCTATGAGTCTTCTTTCCAACTCCATCAAATTTTCTTTATTTCGGGTTTGAAGTAAAAAGTTATGATAGTTTTACTGGAACATGTCCGGACAGGAAAATTCGGCAAGAATACCTGCCCATTTGGCAACTCGTTGAATAGGTTGGCGAATCGCTGAATTACCTCACCAAATTGTCCTGAAAACCTGAAGTCTCTGGATATTTTGGCGATCTAAAACCCCATTTGGCGAACCGCCAACTATTTCGGTGAGGAGACCTCCAGATCGCTGATTTGCGCTTTGTGATTCATTAAAAGGTCATTTTCTTTGATTTTTATGGTCTTCTTACGTTCCTAGAAGGGTATTTTTGACCTTTTACCTCAATCAACTTCCCTAAGTCCATCTTACAACCTAATAACATCATTATACGTATGACAACTCTCAAAATCCCCAATTCTCATTCTTCCAAATATCAAGAACTCCAAGAAAGAGATTTCTTCAATTTTGCAAGATCTAAAGGCTCCAAATTCAAGATTCTCTTCAAGAATCCTAAGGTTTTTAATCCAAGTTTTTTCTCCGCTCTTCATCTCCAAAAAAATCCCGCAAGATAGGCAAAATCTAGGGTTTCAAGTCTTCCTATCAGGTTCTTTTTCAAACTCTTTCAAGAACTTTGTTCTTCCAGGTACATAAGGCTAATCATAATGATGGACTAAGTTCTTCCTCACACCTTACATCTAAATTCAGTCAGTAAAAGTTTAATCTAGGGTTATACTCTTAGTTTTGAGAATTTCTGAGATGAGTTATATTATTGATTTTAAGTTCTAAATTTTAGATTATGAGTTTCTATATATTATGCATTGAGATCTTTGAGTTGTTGTTCATGTTTATATTCTCGGATGAACCCCATTTACTGAATTTTCATTCAGAACCTTTTAATCAAACACTTTTCCTTAAATTGATTTTGAGAAGTTAAAAGTGAGTTCAAGAGTAAAGTTTAAAGTATATTTTTTTAGTAGAGTTTAAGGAAACTAAATGACTCCCAAAAGTATTATTTTTACATGGGAAATCGAACACTATTTTCGGAAAAGTATAAGAGTGTTTCAGAGTTTTTCAAACAGAGTTATTACAGAGCAGTTACCTCTTAAAGAGGCTCTTTTGAGAACTTATCTCAATCCAAAGAGAGTATTTTTACTTGAACATTGAGTTATATATTTTGGGAGTAGTATTGAGACTCGATATGGGGACGAGTTCAGACAACTGACATCGTCCATAAACCACGTTGCCAGCGTGGGTTAGGATCACATTGACTTTCAAGCGACTCCTCACTACCTTTGAGTAGACCTTTTCAGATGGATCCATGAGTTGAGTTTGTTCTATACCCCACAAAGTATAGGGCAATTCAAGCACGTGGGCGAGACGTTGTATCATCACGAGGCTCATAGTGATGGTTGTCGGTTAGAGAAACTCTCTAGTAAAGTAAAGTATATTTTTATATACATATTTCAGTTTAGTATTTTCTATTATTGCATCCTTACAGTAAGAACTTAAATGATCTTTTCATCGTGATTTATACTATATTTTAGTTAAATTACCTTTAGACTTTTTGTTCAATTATTTATTATTCAGTTATATTATATACTCGTACATTCAATGTACTAATGTCATTCGACCTGTATCTTTTTATGATGTAGATTTAGGTACTTAGGATCCTCAACAGGAGTTCTGTTAAGATCATTACATCTGCTCGTCAGCTTTTGAGTGAGACCTCCTTGCTTTCGGAGGACTCCAATTTTTATGAGTTGTTGGTAGTAACATTTTAAAGTATTGTGGGTCTTGTTCCGACACTCATCTGTATACAGTGGAGACTTCATAGATAGACAGTTTTGGAGATTCTTTAAGTTTCAGATGTTTTGTTTAAAACTTATTTTCATACTTAGTTATTTAGAGAGTTCTGAGATTCAGTAAAATGTTGTTAAATATTTTTTCAGTTTAATGTTTGATTTTAAGAAGTTAAAAGTGAGATCAAAAGTAAAGTTTGAAGTATATTTTTTAGAGTTTGAGGGAACTAAATGATTTCCAAATGTTTCATTTTTACATAGAGAAAGAGAGCACTATTTTCAGAAAAGTATAAGTGTTTTTTAGATAGAGTTATTACAGAGCAATTACCTCTTAAAGAAACCTTTTTGAGAACTTATCTGAACTCATTGAGAGTATTTTTACTTGAGCATTGAGTTATATATTTTGAGAATAGTATTGAGCACTGATATAGGGAAGAGTCTAGACAACTCACATTCCCCATAAACCACGTAGCCAGTGTGGGTTAGGATCGCACCGATTTTCGGGCGACTCCTCACTATCTTTGAGAAGACCTTTCAGATGGATCCATGAGTTGAGTTTGTTCTATACCCCGACAAGGTATACGATAATTCTAATAATGTGGGGCGAGACGTTGTACCATCACGAGACTCATAGTGATGGTTGTTGGTTAGAAACTCCTAGTAAAGTAAAGTATCTTGTATATGCATATTTCAGTTTAGTATTTTCTATTATTGCATCCTTACGTTAAGAGCATGACTTTTATCATGATTTATACTATATTTCAGTTGAGTTACCTTTAGGCTTTCAGTTCAGCTATTTTCTATTCAACTATATTACATACTTGTACATTCAATGTATTGATGTCATTTGACTTGTATCTTTTTATGATGTAGATTTAGATACTTAGGATCCTCAACATGATTTCTATTAAGATCACTACATCTGCTCGTTAGCTTTTGAGTGAGACCTCCTTGCTTTCGGAGGACTCTAGTTTTATGAGTTGTTGGTAGTAACATTTTAAAGTATTGTGGGTCTTGTCCTGACACTCATGTTTATACAGTAGAGACTTCATAAATAGACAATTTTGGAGAGTCTTTTAGTTTCAAATATTTATTTAAAACTTTTGTTAAAGTTTTGAGATTCAATAAACTGTTAAACATTTCTTTCAGTTTGATATTTGTGTATGCTTGGGTTAGTCTTTTGTTTGTAGTCATCCAGAATGAGGGTTCACTTGGGACCAAAATAATGGTTTTCGAGTGCCGGCCACGTTCACGGTATAGATTCGAATCGTGATACTTTGTACGAATATTTTTTCAAAACTTTAACCCATGGCTTACTAGTCATACAGTTACAAATCTTATTGTTGCGTCAAGCTTTTCATAATTAAAAATGAACAAGACCTCAACGACGCTCTTTCCCCATATGGAATTGTTGCAACTGTTCATTCTTTAATTTCACAATCATTACGTTTTCTTCAAAGGATTGATGGCTGCTTCCAAGCCCACCTCCTAGTCTCCATTGCTTGGTCACTTTCTTTTCCACTAAGTTATTACTTTGAGACCTTAGAGTACGATCGGGGTTGTTTCCCTTTTAGATCTTAGCCCCCAAAAAAATTGTTAAGTTTCTGGAATTGTTTTCCAACAGTTGAAGGATAGACTCACTACAATCCTAGTTTTGATGATATTGGAAGGATGTCATGGGTTTGTGATTTATTGTGATGCTTCACATATTGGTCTTGGTTGTGTCTTGATGCAACATTGTAATAAGGTAATTGTTATTGCCTTAAAGCAATTAAAGGTGCATGAGTCTATGGAAAAGGTTCGACTTATTAGAGAAAGTTTGACCCCAACGTTATTTGGGGATCCATCTCTCCAAATGGTGGTGTAATTAAATCATAACCACACAGTCAAAGTTTTAGATGAAAATTATTTAATTCCTGACCATGAATCGATTTTTATAGGGGAACCTTGTTGGCTTGATGTTCACCTCATACAAAATTTGTTTAGGGATATTTTTTCTTATAACCAATGGTTTAGCTATAATTGGAGGCATACAATTTCTACTAAATCAATCAGCATTATTGGCATGGTATAAAGTACACCATAGATGTGACATGGAGAATAGAACCCTGAAAGGCCCTAACAAAGTCACTTGACATAAGCATGGCATAAAAGAAATACAACAAGGGGGAATAGGCAATAAAATCTCATATCATATAAGGAATCTGAAAATAAGTGCAGAACACTAAATTGTATCTGACATAGCCTTTTAAAAATCATAAGAGTGGTTGAGATGTAACCTATACACCTTGTACAAGACTAAAACAAAACTAACCATAAAATAAACAAAGGAACTAAAACATCAATGGTCTTGTCCTCGGAGCATGAGGACTCACCAATCCAATGATCAAGCTGAGCAATTTTGATCTAAGCACTTCCAGGAGGAGGAGTGTCGGATCTTATATTATAAGACAATATAGGCACAAGTATGCATTAGTACATTGAATGTACTAATGTATGGGGAAATGCATAAAACATAAGCATGGACATGACAATATAAGAAACTTTAAACCTAACATGCATGACCAAGTAAAACATATTAAAAGTTTTTAAATAATCCATGAGTCAAAATCAAGGTCAATGCATATTTAAAATTATTTGATAAGCTTTCATAAAATATTTGAGTAAAGCATAGTTCATTTGTGGGATATATATCATTAACTGATAGTAAAACCACGTGAGCTATAGCATGAAATCTGGCATGACCCTCACACCGAAAAGGAAAAACTACTTGTCAAGGTAGATTTTTGTCACATTCATTCATAGTGGCTATTGTGGATCCACTAGCTAGATCATTTAATACAATCCTACGGGGGCACATAGTTTGGGACAAGGAGATTGATTATATAGACCCCAACCTCTACTAATAGGAGAGCCTCCATCTCAAAGTTCTCTCGGTGCTAAGTAAATTCCAACGAAAAAGACATAATCATATTTATATCAAAATACTTGTAAAGGCTCAATTAAGACTACCAATCCAATCATAAGTTATCATAGAGTAGATTCTTTCAAATCATGATTTCATAAAACTTCTTCATAATAGACATTTACCTTTGTAATCATCTAAATCATGATTTCATTCATATGTGAGAAAATCTTTCACAAATCATTGATACTTATCTCAAAAGCATCCATAGTTCATAAATCATCATTTTTAGAAAATATGCATAGCTTTCATAGTCATAATTCATAAGTTTATAAGCTTAACACATAATTCATGTTCATGAAGTAGACATAGGCATGAGTCCATATGAAATCAATTAAAAATCATGACATTGAATCAAATCATGCATAATAATATTGAAAATAAACAATTGAATCATAGTAAATAGGACCCATGAAGATTTGCATAAAACCATAATGGAATTGGATGAAATTAATTAGGAGATTGAGATTCTTTTGAGATCCAATGGATGAAAGGAATCCATTGGTGAATTCTCACACACCTTGGGTAATCAAAGTCCAAGCAATGGTGGAAGAAACATTGAAGTTTGATGGAACCCTAATCCTTGACTTGAGAGCTCTTGAGAGATTTTGGAGAAGAAGACTTGAGGGATTTGGGAGATTTTGGGTGAATGACAGAAATTAGGCTTAGTTTAATGTGTAAAACCAGTTATAGGGGTAGTTATAGGGTCAAAACGACATAGTTTAGGGGTTAGTTGGGTAGGAAAAGACCATAATATTCTTAATTAAAATCTTCATACAACGTCTACGATATGGGCAGTCCTGGTCAACCGTAGAACCTACTATTGGGGCTTAAAATCCATTCAACTTCCAATAAACCATTCTACGGGTAATCATCTATTCTATCCGTAGAACCCAACTTTAAGTCCAAAATTGCACGAAGTCTAGATCCCTTCTACGAAACATTCATACTTCCCATAGAACACTCTAAGAATCGTTCTATTCACTCATATGTCAAACATTAGAGACTTGATAATTTCAAAAATCAAACCCAATCCTACGACTTTCTTCCTATGACTTACGATTAGTAAGTTGGACTTATAGACTCTACATCAGTGTCCAACAATGCACCTTTCCTTTCCAATCTGACTTTTTAATTTCCGAGGTGTTACAGTTATCAACATAATTTTATACTTTGAAACATGTTCTTGATCTAAAAATTCAAGTAAATAACCTTTAGAACCAATTTTTAAATTGATATCACAACACACGTGACCAACGCTTAAATGAAATTATTAAAATCATGTAATTGCAAACGGTCCATATGGCAGGTGAACGGATCCATGTTCACATTTTTATATGTTCCAAAACATTAAGGGATACAATTCCAACCTTAACAGGTACAATTATTATTTTATCTCGAGAACAAGCAACACATGAGAATTTTTGAAAATTATTTTTATATCTTCAATATATAGCCATGTGAATTCCCAATTATTTTGCATCAAATTGAGGAATGACCGATTAGTTATTCCCACTGATTTTTATTCTAATAAATTTTAAGTTTACTTTTGCATGTGATTCAATTATCACGCTCATGTTTGTACCACAAACAACATGAAAAGACGAGTAACCCTTAAAAAATCAATTTGTAAGTTGATATCAAAGCACACCTGATCACCCCATAAATGCAATTAACAAAATCATATAATTGCAGACGGTCTACATGCCAGGTGAACTGACCCATATTCACCCTTTTTATATGTTTAAAAACTTCAGGAGATACAATTCCAACCTTTGGATAAGGTACAAGTACCCCCTAGATTATGACCGAAATCCAGAGACACACCTTAACTAAACTAATGTCATTTTACTTCCTCGAACTCAGTTTTTTGTAATTTTATATATATTTTGGCTTACGTGGCATACCCCGTGACTCCACGTAGTTGAGACATGTGGGAGATGTTTGGATGCCACGTAAGAAAAAAAGGTGTACAAAATTTTTAAAAATGAGTTCAAGGGGGTAATAGGACCTTAATTTAGTTAAGGTGTGTCTCTGAAATTTCGAACATAGTCTAGGGGCGGTACTTTTGCCTTATCCTTTCCAATATTAGCAGGTACAATGATTATTTTATCTTGAGAACAAGCAACACAGGAGAATTCTTGAAGATTAGTTTCACGCCCCGAAGCTACCCCCAACACTCGGAAATGGGACCTAGGATCACGAGTGACCCCAAGCTAACCCTGTTGGCATATCATAAGCATACTTAATGATAACTGAATTAAGAAAGTACTGTATGAAAGCTTAAATCATCATAAAACTGAAATGATGGGGAATACCCATGAAAATCTGAATAAAAGAACTATGAGTTTAATGACAATTGAAATATCAAACTCCAAAGCTCAAACTGAATCTAAAAGCCTCTAATTGACTAGAAATGTTGGGACATGCCCCAGCTAGATCTAGCAAAAATTGAAACTAAAGACTAAAAGTAGCAAAGATAATCATGTCAATCGTCCTCGAAGAATGAGGACTCACCACTGATGCTGCTAAAATAGAGATCAGGAATCGATCTATGCGTGATCTGAAAGTTGAGGACCTGAACCTACATCATGACAAGATGTAGCGCAGAGTATGCATCAATACTTGAAAGGTACTAAGCATGCATGATAGAATAAAGTTGAACAATATACATAAATGAACAAAGCATATAACTGAGCAATGATATAAAATTAGCATGATTTTATACTGAAAGTACTGGACATGAACTAACTAGATGCAATGATTAAGTTTATAACATGCTGAGACTGAAATCTGACTTTAACTGATAACATGGTCAATGCAGTAGAATCTGACTGTAAGGGAGCTACTAATAACTGACATAAAACCACATGAGATAAATGTGGAGTCCGATGTATACACCCCATTGAGAGGACCCAATATACCAGGTATAGAGACATGACTGGCGTGATTACTAAATTGATTCCCACAGAGGGGACTTACAACCTACGAGGCACGTAGTTATGGAACTTGAGGGTGATTGACCCTAGTCCACTTGGTATTAAGCTACTCCCAATTGAATATGTGAAATTTATAACATACTGAAGTAAACTGGATAGCTCAATAATCTGACAAGCAAACTGAAAAGGCAACATTAATGTACTAATAATGAAACATTCAAATGTGAGGCATGTATATCTAAAATAACTGACCTAGTATGTATAATTCATGAACTAGAAGAACTACATAGCTAGGGTTCTGAATTTATGAAAGAATCTACACAAAATGATACAAAAATCATAATAATCTAATTTGGATCATTCTAACAGCTAAAACCCAACAACTTCTAACATTCAAGAAACCCTAGGTCTAGATAATATTAAGGGAATCAAGATTCAAACTGAAATCTAAGGACCTAATAGGTGAAAGGAACCCACTAGTGAAATACCACAGACCTTGTGAAGAATTCTGCAGAGAAATCTTTCGATTTTGGGTCTGAAACGGATGAAAACCTGTTGCGTTCTTGAACTGGGGGTTGGTAGACTCTTCTCTTCTCTGTTGCTCAGATTTTGCTAAATTTTGGTGAATGAATCGCTTAGGGTAGATTCTAATTAAGTTACTAGTCTTAAAATGACCAAAACTACGTAGTTTAGGGGTTAAACGACATAGTTTAGAGGTCCAACGCATAGGGAAAAGACCAAACGACCCATGACTTAAAAGTTGTCGGGGTCTCCGACGGACCAGACCGATAGACCGTGGATGGACCGACGGTCCATTCTGGTCGGCCATCGTTCGCAACTGGAAGCTAGAAACTGGGGTCTAACCTATGGCCTTGGACCATAGACCGTGGTCTGACCCTTAGACGAATTTTTTGGGGGGTTCTGGGGAAGGGTTGCAGGTGGTGAACCACGGACGACCAGGAGGGACCGTGGGTTACCCTACGGTCCGTGGGTGGTGCCCTTCGGTGCCACCTACAACTTCTGAAATCCGTATTTTGGTAGTTCTAGCATACGAGGTGTTACATTATCTCCCAATTGGGAACATTCGTCCTCGAATGATGACTAAATTGGCTGAATATGGAGGGGAAGAGCTGCAACCCTACCACTAAATACTGGAATTTGATTTCTGACCGAACTAAGTTCCACGAATATGCAAATATGCTGAAAATGCAAGTACAAACTGAAGGAGCATGATACTAAGACTGAAACTACGCACCAATGACTGAAAAACTGGAGAGGAACTACTATCTCAAGCTGGAGTGGAGTCCTAAGGAAAGAGATGAGGATACTTGGCCTTCATGGCTTCTTCTGCTTCCCAAGTAGCTCCCTCTACGGACTGACTCCTCCACAAAACCTTAACTGACGCGACTTATTTGTTTCTCAACCTTCGAACCTGACGATCAAGAATCTCAACTGGCACATCCTCATAAGTGAGACTAACCTTCACAGCCACACTTTCTAAGGGTACAATAGATGTTGGATCACCCACATACTTCTTCAACATCAAAATATGAAAAACTGGATGCACTACTGCTAGTTCGGCTGGTAACTCTAACTCGTAAGCCACTTTACCAACTCTCTTCAGGATCTGGTAAGGGCCTAGATATCTAGGACTAAGCTTCTCTTTCTTGCCAAGTCTCATCACCCCCTTTATAGGTGACACTTTCAGGATAACCCAATTATCAACTTGGAAATCTAAGTCCCTTCTCCTTACATCTACAAAGGACTTCTGGCGACTCTGGGCTGTCTTAAGTCTATCTCTTATGAGCTGAACTTTTTCCATGGCATCATGAACCGAATATGGCCCTATCAGAGCTGCTTCACCTACTTCAAACCAACCAATTTGAGATCTGCATCTACACCCATACAATGCCTCATAAGGGGCAATCTGAATGTAGGCTATTATTGTAGGTGAACTCTATAAGAGGAAGCTGATCATCCCAACTACCCTTGAAATCGATCACACAAGCTCTCAACATATCCTTTAAGGTCTAAATGGTACGGTAGGCTTGTGGCATACCTCTACCCTAAGCTAACAGCTTTCTTATGATATTAATAGTTGGATGAAAAGAAAGCTCTTTCTATCAACGCAGGGGAAGATTTTACCTTTTGACTGCAGTTGAATGGGTTTAGCTTAGAATTGAACTCAGTGGCGTCGAATTCGCTTAGATCTAGAAAGCGCCTCTTTTTTCGAAGAGATTCTTGCCAACACAACACCAAGGACATCCTTTGGGAGAGTGATTAGCAATTGGCACTGCAACTGGAAGTGGCGAGGAACTCAATGCATCTTACACTGGTAGAGCCTGACCATCAGTCTGTGGATAAAATGTTGTGCTAAGATTAACCTAAGTACCAAGACTTTTCTGAAATAACTTACAGAAATGAGAGGTAAACTGAGGACCTCTATCTAAAATGATAGACAAAGGAACTCCATGCAACCTAACTATATCATTAATGTAAAGATTGGCGTAGTCCTCCGCCGAGTCTATAGTCTTAACCGCCAAAAAGCGCACAGATTTAGTAACTCTGCCAACTATCACCCAAATGGAGTCATGTTGTCTGCGAGTACCAGGCAATCCTGTAATGAACTCCATGTTGATAACTTCCCATTTCCAAGTAGGAATGTTGATCTTTTGAGTCATACCTCTTGGTTTCTGATGTTCTGCCTTCACTTGCTGACAATTAGGGCACTTAGCCATAAAATCCACTATATCCCTCTTCATACCATTCCACCAAAGGAATTCCTGCAGATCGCGGTACATCTTAGTGGCACCTGGATGAATAGAATACCTGGAGTTATGGGCTTCTGCAAGAATCTGCTGTCTCAACTCACCCACCTTAGGAACACATAATCAACCCTGATAGTGAAGCACACCATCTCCCCCTTGGGAGAAAACCTTAGTTAAAGAAATATAGGATCATTGTCTTGTTTTTCCTTAACTGCTGCTACCAATGAAGATTCTGACCCATTCTGAACTATTACACCACTATATGATGTGCTCATAAGGCGAACTCCTACGCGAGCAAGTCTGTGAACATCCTTTACTAGTTCCTTTCTTTCTTCCTCAACATATGCTACACTACCCATAGATAGTCTACTAAGAGCATCTGCTACTACATTGGCCTTACCAGGATGGTAATGCACACTCATATCATAATCCTTGAGGAACTCAAGCCATCTCCTCTAGCGAAGATTCAACTCTTTCTGGGTGAACACATATTGAAGGCTCTTATGGTCTGTGAACACATCTACGTGAACACCATACAAGTAATGTCTCCAAATCTTAAGTGCAAACACCACTGCTGCAAGCTCGAGGACATGAGTCGGATAATTCTTCTCATAGATCTTACGCTGTCTAGAATCTTAAGTTATAACCTTACCTCTCTGCATCAACACACAACCTAGGCCGACTCTGGATGCATCACAGTATATGACATAACTGTCTGAATCCTTGATACGCTCAAATTACACCTCCCTAAAGAAGTATAAGTGATCGTTATCAAGTAAAGAACCCAACTTGGAGGTTGGGGTCGATCCCACTAGGAATATGGTTTAGACTTAAACTTAACCTATGATTATATTCATTTAGTCAACGTACTTCCAAAACAAATAATTAAAGGGGACGGGGGATTTGTGAAACAAATTCTGGAAATTTTGTGAACAATTAGTGAACAAGATTCAAACTTTAGTTGTTGTCAAGATGAGAGAGAAACTAGGGTGTACGTGTTCCCCGTAAGCTCATAACGTGGTAATCCTAGTAATAGTAACCCTTTCCTAGTATATTACATGCAAAGTGATAAGTTAGGTATCTCTAATTCCTTGGTCTGGCAACTAGAGAATTTCACCCCACACCTTTGTCCGGCTACGTGTGTATAATTTACTAATCCTTACATTTACCTCATATTAGACATCACATCAATGTATGGCTTAGTTTTCACCCTCGCACCAATTGATATTAAACTATTAGATAGTATCACACTAAATTTATATTGATAGTTCTTTTCTTATTAACTACCTCCTTGGTCCGGCAAGTAGCAACAAGGTGAGTTCTAATGCATGCACACGTTAAAAAGACTTCTAAACGAAAGAATTATCAATGCATGTAATAACAATATTCAAGAATTACTTAGTTACTATTCATACGTTGTTAATCGCTTATGGTTCCCACAACCCTAGTTGTGGATTTAGTTACCCATAGTAGCAAGAACATAATTCATATTTTTAGATGAAGAAATCATGAACTTACGTAATGAGAAGAATAAATTTGGAATCTCAATTTGAATTTCAAAGTCAAAATCTTCAAAACGAACTTAGGAAATCAAGAATTGCTAAACTTGCAAGTTAATCTCCGAAGCCAAAAACTAGAATAAAAGTAATAAGGTCTAACCCCCAAAAATGAGGTTTACATGCCTTATATATAGAAAAACAAGTCCCAAATATAAAGGAAATGAAATAAGAAAATAAAGTTTCTGGACGCGGTTGTAGTTGACGACACTGACCTACTGACCGTGGACTGACCTACGGTCGGTAGGTCCCTTCCGTGATTTGGGACTTAGGCAATTTTTCAACTCTTCAAATCCCCTCCTCTCAGTTGCAATTGACGGATCAACAGGATGGATCATGATTTAATCCGTGGTTTCATACTTAGACTTTTGAAATCAGGTAGTGGAACACCCTTCTCTGAATTGTTTGACGGACTTGCAGGACGGCTCGTAGGTCGACCTACGGTCCGTAGTTTGAGGTCGTGGTTCCACACTTGGTCAAGAATTCCCTGATTTCTTCTTCTTGCTTTGCCTGTCCATCTACGAAACATGATTGAACCTACGGTCCGTGAGTCACTTCCGTAGATGCCCTTTTCTGCACAATTCTTCAGTTGTGTCTCATACTTCCACGTCCGAACTTATTTCCTACACCAATACAAAATGGCCCTAGACACACACAACTCTTAAGTGACATGTATTAAAAATACCGTAAACTCTCGGTATGTCAATATCCTCAACTTAAATTCATTGTTTGTCCTCAAGCGACGCACTAAGACTCTAAACGACACTTGTATAGAAGCAAGCATTCAAGCACAAGCTATCACATGGCTCTCTATCCCGACTCTCTTTTTGAGTCCAAATATTTTCTCTTAGACTCAACAAGCTAACTCATACGGATCAAAATATGACAAAGATCGACCAATCAACACACAACATACAATGTTTTGCTATCACCAAGGTACTAACTTTCCGACAATGTAACTAGTCCCTTTACTTCAAACGAAATCCCTTTTTCACACAATGAATATGATTTTGAGTACAAGGATTCATTCAACACTCACGCTCAAAAGTAATTTCAAGTAAAATTAGTGCTCAATACCATAGGCTTGCCCTTATTTTCACTGCTTAGACTCTCCAAACTAGTTGCTAGGATCACTATAGGACTTTTCTTAGCTTGTAACATAGGCTCGGGGTCAAGTGTGGTACATTTAGGTACTTTTTAGTGACTTTCTGCCCTCCTTGACATTACATTGGCTATTTACCTCTCCCTTGACCTACTTTTTGCAACTTTTCATCTAAATTTCTTTCCCTTAACTCTTTTCAACCAAGGATGTGACTTTTGACTTTTTGACTCTTATTTCTCACTTTCTTCTTTTTCTTTCACTTTTTTTTCTTTAATTTCTTTTGCTTCTTTTGCACAAAGCCACATCCTCTTTCATAATTTTTGCTCTTTTCAACACTAAACGCTTTTTATACCCTTTTTCCATTTGGTTTCCTTTTTCATAGCCACCCTCAACTTATGCATTTTGCATTAGTTAAGGTGCACAATGTCCGATATCGGACCAAGGCCAAGATCAAGGTAACTTTTGGGCTTAGCCACCCTCAACTTAGGCTTTTGGCCAAAGTCAAGGTGCACATGTCCAAGGAGGGACCGGGGCCAAGACAATGTTCTTAAGGGAAAGTGAGTTAGGTGAATCAAAAGAATTGCTCAATGTTAGGCTCAAATATTTGGATCAAAGGGAATAATGCTACCATTTGGTTTAATAATTTTAGGCTTAAGTAGACTAATTTGAACAATGGCCTATGATCACTTCCTAACTTCTAGCCTAAATTATCCTTGTTGGACCAAGATGGCAAGTTCTAGATTGGCACAAAACTGTCTGAACAACCAACCATTCTCACAAAATCTTGGTACATAGTTTCATTATCAGATTATCAGATTACCCAGTTCAAGTTTTAGCTTAAGTCATGAGATCAAGTTGGTTATTCATCATGTCATACTCTAAGCCAACACATTAAACTCATTCTAGCCTACAGATTTTAGCACATATCACAAATTTTGGACGGGTATCATTTTTCATTCATAATTATGCCATCATGCCTCATTCTTTCTCATGCTTCTAGACATACAATCCTAACACATGCCGGTTTAACAGAAATTAAACAATCTCTTGGGGAAAAAAAACACATGCAAGAAAACCCCAAGAGAGGATTATGAGTTAGGTTACTCAGACTTCACCCTATCACTCACAATCCATTTACCCACCCCCAACAAAATAGAGTGCAATTGTCCCCAATGCACAAAAATAAGCAATAAAGAGTAGGGTGAAGATGAAGCAAACCTGTGGCGCAAATGCGCCGAAATTTGATACGCTCAAATTACACCTCCCTAAAGAAGTATAAGCGATCGTTATCAAGTAAAGAACTCAACTTGAAGGTTGGGGTCGATCCCATGAGGAATATGGTCTAGACTTAAACTTAACTTACGATTATATTCGTTTAGTCAACGTACTTCCAAAACAAATAATTAAAGGGGGGGAGGGATTTGTGAAACAAATTTTGGAAATTTTGTGAACATTCAGTGAACAAGATTCAAACTTTAGTTGTTATAAAGATGAGAGAGAAACTAGGGTGTACATGTTCCCCATAAGCTCATAACGCGGTAATCCTAGTAATAGTAATCTTTTCCTAGTGTATTATATGCAAAGTGATAAGTTATGCATCTTTAATTCCTTGGTTCGGCAACTAGAGAATTTCACCCTGCACCTTGGTCCAGCCACGTGTGTATAATTTACTAACCCTTACCTTTACCTCATATTAGACATCATATCAATGTATGGCTTAGTTTTTACCCTCGCACCAATTGATATTAGACTATTAGATAGTATCATACTAAATCTATGTTGATAATTCTTTTCTTATTAACTACCTCCTTGGTCCAGCATGTAGCAACAAGGCGAGTTCTAACGCGTGCACTCGTTAAAAAGACTTCTAAACGAAAGAATTCTCAATGTATGCAATAACACTATTTAAGAATTACTTAGTTACTATTCATACATTGTTAATTGCTCATAGTTCCCACAACCCTAGTTGTGGATTTAGTTACCCATACTAGCAAGAACACAATTCATATTTTTAGATGAAGAAATCATGAACTTACGTAATGAGAAGAATAAACCTAGAATCTCAACTTGAATTTCAAAGTCAAAATCTTCAAAACGAACTTAGGAAATCAAGAATTGCTAAAATTGCATGTTAATCTCCAAAGCCAAAAACTAGAATAAAAGGAACAAGGTCTAACCCTTAGAAATGAGGTTTACATGCCCTATATATAGAAAAACAAGTCCCAACTAAAAAGGAAACAAAATAAGGAAATAAAGTTTCTTGACGTGGTTGTAGTTGACGATACTGACCTATGGACCGTGGACTGACCTACGGTCCGTAGATCTCTTCCGTGATTTGGGACTTAGGCAATTTTTCAACTCTTTAAATCTCCTCCTCTCAGTTGCAATTGACGGATCAACAGGACGGACCGTGATTTAATCCATGGCTCGTGGATCCTCTTCTGTGGTTTCATACTTAGACCTTTGAAATTAGGTACTAGAACACCCTTCTTTGAATGGTTTGACAGACTTGTAGGACGGCCCGTAGGTCGACCTACAGTCCGTAGTTTGAGGTCGTGGTTCCACACTTGGTCAAGAATTCCCTGATTTCTTCTTCATGCTTTGCCTGTCCATCTACGATCACCATCTATGGAACGTGGCTGGACCTACGGTCCGTGAGTCACTTCCGTAGATGCCCTTTTCTGTACAATTCTTCAATTGTATCTCATACTTCCACGTCCGAACTTATTTCCTGCAAACATTATAAAAACACATTAATACCAGTACAAAATGGCCCTAGACACACACAACTCTTAAGTGAAATTTATTAAAAATACCGTAAACTCATGGTATATCAACCCTCTGGTAGAGTCAAAACAAGAGTTGTAGTCAACCTAGTTTTCAATCCTGCGAAGCGTTTATCACAATCATCTGACTACTAAAATTTGACCTTCTTCTGAGTCAGCTTAGTAAATGGAGAGGCTATGGATGAAAATCCTTCCACGAATCTTCTTTAATAGCCAGCCAAACCCAAGAAGTTTCTAATATCTATAGGAGAGGTAGGTCTGGGCCATTGTTTTACTGCTTTTATTTTCTGAGAATCCACTCGGATCCCTTTTCTAGACACAATATGCCTAAGGAAAGCAACGGGTTGCAACCAAAACTCACATTTGCTAAACTTAGCAAATAACTGGCGATATTTGAGAGTTTGCAGGACTACCCTCAAATGATTCGCATGTTCATCCTCATTCCTAGAGTAAATGAGGATATCATTAATAAAGACGATAACGAACAAGTCCAAATACTGTTTGAACACTTTGTTCATCAAATCCATGAAAGCTGCAGGAGCATTGGTTAGTCCAAATGACATAACTACAAATTCATAATGACTATATCGAGTTCTAAAGGCTGTTTTCACAATTTTACTATCTCTGACTCTGAGCTGATGATAATCGGATCTGAGATCTATCTTCGAGAAATGACTAGCACCCTGAAGTTTGTCAAACAAGTCATCAATCCTAGGGGTAGGGTACTTATTCTTGATGGTGACTTTGTTCAAATGCCGATAGTCAATGCACATCCTGAGAGAACCATCTTTTTTTTTCACGAACAACACCGGTGCACCCCATGGAGAAATACTAGGTCTGATGAAATCTTATCTAGAAGGTCTTTCAACTGCTCTTTCAATTCCTTAAGCTCAGCCGGAGCCATTATGTAAGGAGGAATAGAAATAGGCTGGGTATTTGGAAGGAGATCAACTCCAAAGTCGATTTCTCTTTCGGGAGGAACTCCGGGAAGATCTTCTGGAAATAATTCTGGGAACTCATTAACTACTAGAACTGACTCAAGAGTTGGGGTTTCAAACTGACTCAAGAGTTGGGGTTTCAGAGCTTGAATCCTTAACCCGAACAAGATGATAGAGATAACCCTTGGGGATCATCTTTCTGGCCTTAAGGTATGAAATGAATCGACTTATAGGCGCTAAGCTACTACCCTTCCATTATAAGATTTGTTCGTCTGGAAACTAAAAATGAACAATCCTAGTTCTACCATTGACTGACGTATAACAGGAATGTAACCAATCTATGCCTAGAATGATATCGAAATATACCATTTCTAACTCTACAAGATCTGCTGAGGTGACTTTCTGGGAGACTGTGACAGGGCAATTTCTGTATATCCGTCTAGCTGTGACTGGGTCACTGATTGGAGTAGATACTGAGAAGGGTTCTGAGAGAGTTTCTAGACTAACATTGAAGTTGACTGCTATATAAGGAGTTACAAAGGAAAGAGTAGCCCCTGGATCTAACAAAGCATAAACATCTAAGTTAAAAACTTTTAATGTACCAGTGACTACATCAAGAGAATCTTCCTGATCTGGTGAGCCTGAAGAGCATACAACTTGTTTTGCACTGTCCGCCACCTGTACCAGATAAGTTACCCTACTGAGTCGGGTGACCTGCTGGTGCTGCTGAAGTTGTGGACTAAGCTCTACCATTATTTCCCCCTTGACCCTGTTTAGTAGGAGGACAATCTCTCAACCTGTGACCAGATTGACCACACCCAAAGCATCATTCCTTTCCTATAAGACATTCGCGTAGATGGTTCTTGCCACACTTTGGACAAGTTGGGTAGGGTCTGGTGCCTAATGCTCTACCTTTCTGATCTTACCAAAACCAGGAAGATGGAACACAAGCTGATGAAGGTGCTGGAGCTGAAGAATTTTACTGAAACTACGAGCGATTTCCACTACCCGATTTCTGTTGAGGATACTCATAGTTACCTATTCTAGCCTTCTTATTATCCTTAGTCTGTTAACCTAAGCTTATCTCCCTCAACCTGTTGAGCATGAGTCATGGGCCTAAATATTTTCATATTTTCCAGCAACATAGCATTCCTACACTCTATTTTCACTAAGTCGGATACCCCATATAGAAACTTGTTCATTTGAGCCTTGGAATTGGCAACCGCGTGAGGAGCATATCTGGAGAGTTGGGTGAAGTTGAGTCCATACTCTTGGACTTTCATGTTACCTTGCCTAATATTCATGAACTCCTGAGCTTTTGCCTACCTCAACTCTCTTGGGAAGAACCTGTCCAGAAAGGTCTCACTAAAGCATTCCCAAGTGATAGGAGCTGCATTTTTACCCTTGTTCTCTTTCCATTGAGTGTACCAGATATGAGCTACATCCTTAAGCTGATAGGGTGCCAACTCTACCCTATCATTACTTGTCACTTGCATCACTCCAAAGATCTTCTTGACCTCATCTATGAAGTTTTGGGGATCCTCACCAATTTGCGATCCTAAGAACTCAAGCGGATTCATCCTAACGAAGTCACGAACCCTGGCTTCCACTGATCCACCACTAGCATTTGCAGGAACTGGAACCTGCTGGTTGTTCTGGTTAGTCACACTCTGAGCCAAAAGCTAAATGGCATTCCAAACTCTTCATTCGAAAATTTCTGATCTAGGACTGGAGGAGCTGCATTAGCATTGTGCACATTCGCATTCCTTCCATAAGCTCTACGAGGAGGCATGATTTGAAAGCACATAACGTCAAGGTAGATACGCGGAATTAGATCATACCTTACGCACGATAAGAGTAACAAGAAAAATGAAGGTTTCCTAAAACACTTTGTAGCCTCTTGATGCTTATCGTGACCAACGACACTAACCTACGGTATGAGTGTCTACGATCGTCGATAGTATAGTAACCCAACTAAAGGTTGGGTCGTGTCCCAAGGGAGTGGTTTTTGAGAATTGTAGAAAAATAAAATTTAGCTCTAATTTGTCGTAGCTGAAGACGTAACGATTAAAAATAGAGAAATTAAAGTGGGTGACGTGAAAGTGTCAAATATCAATTGGTGGTTTTGTCACAAGTAGTAAAAAAACAGCAAAAATTAATAAGAAAATCAAGTATGGGAAATTATTCTTGGGATGTGACCGCAATACAAGTTGAGATAAATAGTTGGGTACATGCTTTTGACAAGTAATTTGTAAAATAATAGTGACTAGGCTAAGCTTTGTATGGAAATAATATCCCTCTCGGGCAACATACCCCGTTTCAAATGCGTTCCTCTCGGACACCCATTTGCCGCATGAAGACCAGCATACGCCTTACCCCCTTACTCTCTCGAGCTGAGTGCTAGGATATGGGACTAGGGTTCAACCTCTCGGGCTGAACCTCATGTCGACCCACTCCTTAGGCCATCAATCTAGTGGTCTTGGTTTCGCGACCTCCCTCTCGTGCAAGCCGAAAACACATGAGTGGCATTGTATTTTCCACTATAAACCCTTTCTATTAAACCACAACCACTAGGTGAAATCACCATTAAACTACATCTAACCTATCAGCAAGCAAGACCCAACAATAATATCAACACATATTTGCTAAATCACACTCCAAGAATGGGTGGTTTTAGCCACACCTAAAGAAATAACAAAATACACCTAAAATGATAGTAAAATCAAATGGGTATAAGAAATTAAACCTTAATTTAAGCAAAGGAAGAAGAATAGAGAAGACCCACTTCCAACTTGGGGAAGATGAACTCCTTTCTTCAAGTTCCCAAAAACCCTCTCCAAACTTGAGAGAAAATATCTAAAAAGTACTATTCTATTCTGGAAATTAAAATAAAAGTTTGACCCTTAAAAATAGTAATAAGTTCAGTATTTATAGACTTCAGAAAATAGCGCTGGCGGATCTTTCAGCGAAGTTAGTCGATGTCGCCGAATGACTTCGACGACTCGCCCTTCGTTTGTCTCATCGCCGTTTCGTGCTTGCCTTCAGCACCTTCACATTCTGTACCCTTGGGCTGTATAGTACTACTTTGCGAAACTATTCGGTAGAGCGCCCACTGCTCCTTTCATCGCCTTTTTTATCCTTCTCCTTCAGGGTATTGCGTACTGGAACAAATGGCGGAGTAAATCCCTTCGGCGAATCGCCAAGTGTGCTTTGCGATGCTCAGGTTTCAACTTCGTCGTTCTTTCCAGCCTTTTTGTTCCGTTTTGCGCCTAAGTATCCATGCTCTCACTAAAACTTCAAATACCTGAAACTTAAGAGTTTTCATCAGATATTTAGACAAAATAAGCATTCGAGGACACTATTCTTATCAAAATAAAGCCCTAAATGAGTCCAATTTGTGGACTCATCAACACCCCCAACTTAAACTTTTGCTTGTCCTCAGGCAAACTCAAGTTCAGCCATTCAAAAAGGGTGTCTCGAACAATGCTATACAAGACTCAAACATGAACATACACAACAAAATTCAAATTACTTATGCAAAGATCAACTGTGCACTCAAAGATTCAAGTTGTGACACACCATTACTAGAGATTCTCATGCTCGCAATACTTGCTACTTGTGAGAGTTCAAGCTCGACAAAAGTATCTAAATGCACTCACATGAAAAATGATTCCATATTCACACACAGAGGTTAACCAATTCAAGATCAGGAATCAGATGCAACGCTCACACTCAAAAAGAGGAACACAATGCATGTTTTTACCCATTGGTTTGCCCTTATTTTCCAATAGACTTTTGATTCAGTTTACTCAAGATCAAAAAGTTCTTTCTAAGACTTGTAATGGGGATGAGTGCAAATGTATGGTCATTTAGGCTCAATGGTTATTTCCTCATGGGATGTGGTGTTCTCACTGCATTTCCTTCTCCTCCTTTATCAATTCTTTATCTAATTCTTCTAAGTCACCTGTTTATTCACCTTTATGGATTGCTTGAAAACCCGATTTCCTTCGTACCTTGTTCCACTTTTTTTTATTTTTTTTAATTGAATGGGTTTCCACTGTTCTGCAACACCATGGGTTAAGGGGGACTTTTCTTGCACTTCTTGACTTCTCCTTTTCCTTTTCACCACACCCCCAACTTAGGATTTTGGCCTAAGTTGTCTATTCACTAAACCACAAATTAAGAGGGTTATAGGTAGTGGGTCAAGTGACGTCTAGGTTTTATCAAGGTTCTTCCAAAGAAAGGTAAGACTCAAAGGGTGTTCAAAAGAGTTTCACACACTCACGGGTAGGCCACAAAAGAGGTATATGTCAAATTTGGCTCACACTCTTTAAAGTTTCCTAAGATCATTTCAAGAGGACACCTCTCTAAATCAATCAGACTAACAGGGCAAATTCTAGGTTTATTCATGCATGGTTCAAAGCAAGTTATTCATATAAGGCGTCGACACTTAAGTCAAACAAGACTACACACTTTTTCTAGAGTGCAACGGTCATAACAAGAGAATCAATTTGATAAATGGCTAATCACAACGAGATGCAAAGAATTTACATATTGTCTATGCAATTTCATTTGGCCTCATCGTAGCCATATATTTATGTTCGTTCAATTGAGAGCACTATTCAAGTCATCGATATTGATCACAACCGAGACTTAAATTTTTGCAAAAGAACAACCACATTAAACTCACGAGGGGTGGCAAAAATGTGCAAAAATTTCAATTTTTTTTAGAAGGGTCAAAATCATTTTGCAATTAAAAGCAAAAGAGAACCACAAGCTCAAACATCCACAGAAAAGCAGTAATTAACACAATTAAAAACAGACAACCCAAATATATACAAAACACAAGTATCTGAAACAAGCACACAAAAAGGTGTGGGCCTCACCCCACCACAAATAAAAAGCAGTTTGTCCTCAAATGCAAGTAATAATATCCAACGCTGAAGAAAGATATGACAAGGAAATGGGATAAAGAATAATCCTGATTAGGCAGCTGTTTCGAGTTATTAATGAATTTTTCAACAGATGTCGCGTAAAGCAGAAGGTATGTTGGGGACGTTTTTGGTGCATTCCCGAGTAATTCATCAAGCTCTGTACAACTTTTCTTAAGATTCCAATGCGCTTATCTTTCACCCACGCTCTCGAGTAATTAGTCAGCTGCCCTTTTTGTGTGTTGGCCTGGAGCTTATCCAATTCGTTCCCATTCTATGGTCGAGTTTTGGTTTCTGAGTGATTCGGCGCAACGCCGAATTTTTTTTTACTTCACCGAGTTTTACAGAAGTTCTCAACAGTTGTGGATGTTCAAACGGCGGTGACCATCTGGGTCGCCGATCAGGTAGGCGTTTCACCGAAACTATCCTAGCTCGTCGAGTATTACATACTCTAGATTTTGAAGATATCTTGAATCAAACGGCGGAATAGATTTAATCGTCGACTTCTTCGGCGACTCGCCAACTGGATCTGCTGCTTGCCATTATGCACCTCTTTGGCACCTATTACACTTCAGTCTATAAAACTAAGACATTATTATTTTACTAGTACGCCTAATGCTCTACCTTTCTGATCTTGCCAAAACCAGGAAGATGTAACACAAGCTGATGAAAGTGCTGGAGCTGAAGACTTTAGCTGAAACTGCGAGCGATTTCCACCACTCGATTTATGTTGACGATACTCATAGTTGCCTATTCTAGCCTTCTTATTATCCTTAGTTTGTTACCTAAGCTTATCTCTCTCAACCTGCTGAGCATGAGTCATGAGCCTAAATATGTTCATATTTTCCAGCAACATAGCATTCCTACACTCTATTTTCACTAAGTCGGATACCCCATATAGAAACTTGTTCATTTGAGCCCTGGAATCGGCAACCACGTGAGGAGCATACCTGGAGAGTTGGGTGAAGTTGAGTGCATACTCTTGGACTTTCATGTTACCTTGCCTAATATTCATGAACTCCTAAGCTTTTCCCTACCTCAACTCTCTTGGGAAGAACCTATCCAGAAAGGTCTCACTAAAGCATTCCCAAGTCATAGGAGCTGCCTTTTTACCCTTGTTCTCTTTCCATTGAGTATACCAGATATGACCTACATCCTTAAGCTGATAGGATGCCAACTCTACCCTATCATTACTTGTCACTTGCATCACTCCAAAGATCTTCTTGACCTCATCTATGAAGGTTTGGGGATCCTCACCAATTTGCGATCCTAAGAACTCAAGAGGATTCATCCTAACAAAGTCACGAACCCTAGCTTCCACTGATCCACCACTAGCATTTGCAGGAACTGGAACCTGCCGGTTGTTCTGGTTAGTCACACTCTGAGCCAAAAGCTGAATGGCATTCCAAACTCTTCATTCGAAAATTTCTGATCTAGGACTGGAGGAGCTGCATTAGCATTGCGCGCATTCGCATTCCTTCCATAAGTTCTACGAGGAGGCATGATCTGAAAGCGCATAACGTCAAGGTAGATACGCGGAATTAGATCATACCTTACGCACGATAAGAGTAACAAGAAAAATGAAGGTTTCCTAAAACACTTTGTAGCCTCCTGATGCTTATCGTGACCAACGACACTAACCTACGGCATGAGTGTCTACGATCGTCGATAGTATAGCAACCCAACTAAAGGTTGGGGTCGTGTCCCAAGGGAGTGGTTTTTGAGAATTGTAGAAAAATAAAATTTAGCTCTAATTTGTCATAGCAAAAGACATTAACGATTAAAAATATAGAAATTAAAGGGGGTGACATGAAAGTGTCAAATATCAATTGGGGGTTTTGTCACAAGTAGTAAAAAAATAGCAAAAATTAATAAGAAAATCAAGTATGGGGAAATATTCTTGGGGTGTGACCGCAATACAAGTTGAGATAAATAGTTGGGTACATGCTTTTGACAAGTAATTTGTAAGATAATAGTGACTAGGCTAAGCTTTGTATGGAAATAAGTTTCCTCTCGGGCAACATACCCCGTTTCAAATGCGTTCCTCTCGGACACCCATTTGCCGCATGAAGACCAGCATACGCCTTACCCCACTCACTCTCTCAAGCTGAGTGTTAGTATATGGGACTAGGGTTCACCCTCTCGGGCTAAACCTTATATCGACCCACTCCTTAGGCCATCAGTCTAGTGGTCTTGGTTTCGCGATCTCCTTCTTGGGCAAGCCGAAAACACATGAGTGGCATTGTGTTTGCAACTACAAACCCTTTCGATTAAACCAAAACTACTAGGTGAAATCACCATTAAACTACATCTAACCTATCAGCAAGCAAGAACCAACAATAATATCAACACATATTTGCTAAATCACACCCCATGAATGGGGGGTTTTAGCCACACATCAAGAAATAACAAAATACACCTAAAATGATAGTAAAATCAAATGGGTATAAGAAATTAAACCTTAATTTAAGTAAAGGAAGAAGAATAGAGAAGTCCCACTTCCAACTTGGGGAAGAATAGAGGCATGATTGTGTGATCACTAAATTGATGCCCACAGAGGGGACATAAAACCTATGGGCACGTAGTTCGGGGACTTAAGGGTGACTGACCCTAGTCCATTCGGTATTAAGCTACTCCCAATTGAATATGTGAGATTTATAACTTACTGAAGTAAACTGGATAGCTCATTAATCTGACATGCTAACTAAAAATACAACATTAATGTACTAATAATTTAACATTCAAATCTGAGGCATGTATATCTGAAATAACTGGCCTAGCATGTGTAATTCATGAACTAAAAGAACGACATAGCTAGGGTTCTGAATTTATGAAAGAATCTACACAAAACGATACAAAAATCATGATAATCTGATTTGGATCATTCTAACAGATAAAACCCAATAACTTCTAACATTCAAGAAATCCTAGGTCTAGATAATATTAAGGGAATCAAGATTCTAACTGAAATCTTGGGACCTAATGGGTGAAAGGAACCCACTAGTGAAATCCCACATGCCTGGTGAAGAATTCCACAGAGAAATCTTTTGATTTCGGGGTAAAAATGGATGAAAACTTGCTGCATTCTTGAACTAGGGGTTGGTCGACTCTTCTCTCCTCTCTTGTTCTAAGTTTGCTATTTTTTGGTGAATGAATCACTTAGGGTAGATTCTAATTAAGTTAGTACGCTTAAACTAACCAAAACTACGTAGTTTAGGGGTTAAATGGTGTAGTTTAGTGGTCCAACGCATAGGGAAAAAACCAAATGACCCCTGACTTAAAAGCTGTCAGGGTCTCCGACGGACTAGACCGACGGACCGTGGATGGGACGACGGTCCATTCTGGTTGGCCATCATTCGCGACTAGAAGCTGGAAACTGGGGTCTGACCTACCGCCCTAGACCACGGACTGACGGTCCGTAGGTTCCGGCATAGGTTGACCCTTAGATGAAATTTCTGGGGGGTTTCTGGGGAAGGGTTACAGGTGGTGAATCACGGACCACCAAGACGGACCATGGGACACCATACGGTCCATGGGTGGTTCCCGTCGGTGCCACCTGCAACTTCTGAAATCTGCATTTTGGTAGTTCTAGCATACTGGGTGTTACAATTAGTTTCTACTTCTTTAATATATAGCAATGTGAATTCTCTATTATTTTGCATCACATTTGAACCAGAATGACCAACCGATCATCCAACTGATTTTATCCCAATAAATTTCTAGTCTACTTTTGTATGTGATTTCATTATCATGCTCACGTTTGTACCACAAACAACATGAAAAAATGGGTAACCTTTCATATAAATATTTGTAACCCGCTTTGGTTGTTGTAATATGAAGATCCTAAGTTTTTTCATATTTTATAGTCTCAATATAAAAAAAATCAATTTCTTTGAAGCTTAAAATTTTTCTTTTGAGACTTACTACAACCCCAATATAATGATCAATTTGGTTTCTCCCGATAGTAACAAATTAGCTCTTCCGAAGCTCTCAAATAATTTTGTGTACTATCACAAATTTTATAACATCATTCGTATGATAAACATCTCTTTCGACGAGAAATTATTATTATTATCATGATTAAAATTATTACATTAAAGACTTATTTCTTGCTTTATTTTTGTCTTTCGATAGGTACAAAATCAATAACAAATTTGTGTGGTCACACAATAATATTCATTGTGGTCATGACACAACCTTTATAGGAAAGGATTATTTCTTTCTGTTTTTCTTGAATAGTCCATAATAAAACATACCACAATATTTGTAGTGTAATCAAAGTACGTGGCCAAATAACCATTTATGTCAAAATATTTTTTAATATTCTCTCAAACCTCTCGTAGAGGTGAGTTATGGCATGTATCCAATCCATAATATTTTTATCACATCTTAACTTATTCACTTTATGAATAGCTGAGTATTCAAAATGGTTATCACTATCATATTCTCTTCAAGAAATGAGCATATCATTCATATGTACTTTATAAATTTCAATATAAGCTCATTTTCATGCCTTTAAAATTTGTCATTTTAATTTGGCATACCTCAACATCACTTTGAAATTTCAAATACATCACTTCATATTTTCTTATTTTGAAGAAGTATTTATAAAACTTATCGAATTAGGTCTCACGATAATTGCCTACTCAATATCTTTCAAAACAAATCGATGATAATTATTGTGTTCCCCTTTTGAAGGTCTATTTTGAGAACCCATGATGTTCTTTCTTTTAATTACCACAATGATGACCATTATCATTTTACCATGCTCATATTCATACATTTAACCACTTGTCATCTTTCTGACATATTATGCTATGCTACCATATTCACATAAGAAAATGTAGCAAATTAGCTGTATAGATTTCACAAATTTTATCAAAAACATAATAAATTATATGACATCTTCCAAGTTCTTTGTAATAAATAATCGGGATAAGGCATAAGTACTCCCCTAGATTATGACTGAAATCCCAGAGACACCTTGTCATGCCCCGAGGCTACCCCCTTGACATAACACGGAACCTAGGATCACGAGTGACCCCAAGCTAACCCTGAGTCTAGCATAGATCATAAGCATATTGAAAATAACTAAATAAAGCATGAACTATATGGAGAAGCTAAATCAATAGGTATCTGAAGAGGGAAACAAACCCAACTAGTCTGAATGTCTATTATATAAAATGAGTTTAGTGATGACTGAAACAACCACTTAATAACTCAAGTTGAATCTACTACTATGTCTGAAAAGTCTCTAATTGAGTTGAGTTAGTGGGACATGCCCCTAGCTATCTCTAACAAAACTGAAAACCAAAAATAAAGACTAAAATAGAAATCATGTTTATTGTCCTCGAAGTATGAGGACTCACCACTGAAGTTGCTAAAGCCAGATTGAGAATCGAACTAAGTGTGGTTTGGATGTTGAGTACCTGAACCTACATCATGAAAGGATATAGCGCAGAGTATGCGTTAGTACTTGGAATATACTGAGCACGCAGGATATAGATATGCTAAGTTGAACAAAGTATATAAGATAAACAATGCATAACTAAGCAATAATATAATCTGAACAAGGATACAGATATGTACTAAAGTCTAACTAAAAGATAAACTGAATGCAATGACCAAGTACTGATCATGAAGATAACATGCTAAATTGTATACTGAAGTTATTGCTGAAAACCTAGTCAATGCACTAAGAGTCTAACTGTGGGAGCTACTATTAACAGGCATAAACCATGTGAGCTAAATGTGGAGTCTGATGTATACGCCACATCGAGAGGACCCAATATACCGTGTCAGGGGCATAAAGGCATGACTGTGGCGTGATCACTAAAAACTAATGCCAAACTGTGGGGACTTCTGAACCTACGTTGGGACGTAGTTCTAGATTTTGAGGGTACGTTGAACCCTAGTCCAACTCGGTGCTAAGTCTACTCCCAACTGAATATTTATGAAGCTAAAATGCACTAAATATTGAATAGATCAAAATACTGACATGCTAATTGAGAATGCAATATTTATATACTGGGAATGTCACATTCCAAATCTGGAACATGATTTACTGTCTAACTGACCTGGCAAGTATAATTCATGAACTAAGAGAAATTAAACAAACTAGGGTATTGAGTTTTATACAAGGAATTATGCAAAGCTTCCAACAAAACATGATATTTTGATTAAGGATACTACAACAACAAAATCACGATGAATCTCCAAGATTTTATAAGCCCTAGGTCTAAACAAGATATAAAGAATCAAGGAACTGACTGAAATTTAGGGACTTAATGGGTGAAAGGAACCCACTAAAGAAATCTCACATACCTTTTAACGAAAGCTACGGAGAAATCCTTTGAATTTTGGGCAGAAACTTGAAGAACAATGTTGCTTGTTATGGAAAGAAACATATGCCTCTTTCTCTTCTTTTTGTTCTAACTTGGATGCTTTTTGGAGAATTGAGGGTTATGGGTATGTCTGACTAGATTATTAGGCTTAAACTAAGTAAAATGACATAGTTTAGGCATCAAACGATGTAATTTAAGTGTCCAAAGCATAGGGGAAAGACGAGAATGGCCTTGACTTAAAACTGACCAAGTGTCATTTACTATAGGACTGCCGGACCGTCATTTCAACCACGGCCTGTCAACTGGGTCATGGTTTGAGGTCTGCCCGACAGGGGTTCACTAAAACAAGCATAACATTTCATTCTGAGCTTGGATTTTAGCAAATTTGGTGGCTTTGGCAAGAGGATTCAATTATCTTTAATTTGATAGTTCATGGGCCACCTAATTCATTTTGTGCTAAAATATATGACCGTTTGAAGTTCACCCAAAAGCTATTTTCCTCTAATTAGTTGTTGACCCTTACCTACGGTCTGTAGGTACAACTACAGACCATACTAGTCTGCCGTGGGTGGGATCCAAGACCACTAATCCTTGACCCCAATGACGGGACCCCACCTATGGACCGTGTGTCAAACAACGAACCGCTGGTGGCTTCCGTTGGGTGGCACTAGGTCTTGGAAAGCTGCATTTTCCCACACACTTCTTCAACAAAGAAATATGAAAGACTGGATGAACCGCTACTAGTTCTGCTGGCAATTCTAACTCATAAGCCACATTACCAATTTTTTTCAAGATTTTGTAAAAACGTACATATCTAGGACTGAGCTTCCGTTTCTTGCCAAATCTCATCACTCCCTTCATAGGCAACACCTTCAAGAAAATCCAATCATCAATTTCGAACTCTAAGTCCCTTCTCCTCACATCTGCATAAGACTTTTGACGACTCTAAGTTGTCTTTAGTCTATCGCTGGTGAGCTGAAATTTCTCCATTGCCTCATGAACCAAATCTGCCCCAATCTAGGCTGCTTCACCTACTTCAAACCAACTAATCAAAGATCTGCACCTACGCCCATATATTGCCTCATAAAGGGTAATTTGAATACTGAAATGAAAGTTATTACTATAGGCGAACTGCATGATAGGTAGGTGATCATCCCAACTACCCTTGAAATCGATCACGCAAGCTTTCAATATGTCCTGTAAGGTCTAAATGGTACGCTTTGCCTGAGCATCCGTCTGTGGATGAAATGTTGTACTAAGATTTACCTTAGTACCGAGACCTTTCTAAAATGGTTTCCAAAAATGAGAGGTAAATTGATGACCTCTATCTGAGATATTAGACAAGGGAACCCCAGGCAACCTGACTATCTCATTGATGTAGAGTTTGGCATAGTCCTCCGTTGAATCTGTAGTCTTGACAGGCAAGAAGTGAGCGGACTTCGTGACTCTGTCCACTATCACCCAAATGGAGTCATGTTGTCTGCGAGTACGAGGTCAACCTATAATGAAGTCCATGTTTATCACTTCCCACTTCCATGTAAGAATGTTAATCTCTTGAGTATACCTCCTGGTTTCTGATGTTCTACCTTTACATGTTGACAGTTAGGACACTTAGCCACAAAGTCTGTTATGTCCCTCTTCATGTCGTTCCACCAAAAGAATTTTCATAGATCATGGTACATCTTAGTGGCACCTGGATGAATGGTATCCCTGGAGTTATCATCTTCTATAAGGATCTGCTGCCTCAACTCACCCACATTAGGAACACATAACTGACCTTGGTAACGAAGCACACCATCTCCACCTTGGGAGAAAACTTCAACTTTCTGCTGATGAACTGCACCTTTCAAATGAGGTAATATAGGATCACTATCCTACTTTCCCTTAACCTCCACTATCAATAAAGATTATGATCCATTCTAAAATATCACACCACCATCTGATGTGTCCGTAAGGTAAACTTCTAAGTGAGCAAAATGGTGAACATCTTTTACTAACTCTTTCTTTTCTTCCTCAACATGTGATACACTACCCATAGACAGTCTGCTAAGACCATCAGCCACTACATTGGCCTTACCAGGGTGGTAAAGCACATTCATGTCATAGTCTTTGAGGAATTCAAGCCATCTCCTCAGATGAAGACTCAACTCTCTCTGGGTGAATTCATACTTGAGGCTCTTATGATCTATGAACACATCAACATGAACACCATACAAGTAGTGTATCCAAATCTTTAGGGCAAATACTACGACTGCAAGTTTGAGGTCATGAGTCAGGTAATTCTTCTCGTGGACCTTAAGTTGCTAGAAGCACAAGCTATGGCCTTACTTCACTGCATCAACACACAACCTAGGCTGACCGTGGCTGCATCACAATAAATCACATAACTATATGAAGAATCTGGTAGAGTTAAGGCAGGAGTTGTAGTCAACCTAGTGTTTAGTTCTAAGAAGTTTTTATCATACTCATCTGACCACTGAAATTTGACCTTTTTCTGAATCAACTTGGTCAATAGGGAAGTTATGGATAGAAATCCTTCCAAAAACCTCTGGTAATAACTAGCCAAACCCAAGAAACTTCTGATATCTATTGGAGAGGTAGGTCTGGGCCAGTGATGTATGGCCTCAATTTTATGAGAATCCACTCGGATCCCTTCACTGGATACCATAGGACCAAGGAAAGTGACAGACTGTAGCCAGAATTCACGTTTGCTAAACTTAGTGAATAACTGGCGATCTTTGAGAGTTTGCAGAACAACTCTCAGATGAGTCGCATGATTTTCCTCACTCTGAGAATAAATGAGGATATCATCAATAAAGACGATGATGAACAGGTCCAAATACTATTTGAACACCCTTTCATTAAATCCATGAAAGCTGCAAAAACATTTGTTACTCCAAAAGACATAACTACATATTCATAGTGACCATATCGAGTTCTGAAGGCTGTCTTCAGGATGTCACTATCTCTGACTCTGAGTTGATGATAGGCAGATCTGAGGTCTATATTAGAAAAGAAACTAGCACCCTCAAGTTGGTCGAATAAGTCATTAATCCTGGGATGGGATACTTATTCTTGATTGTGACTTTGTTCAACTACCGATAGTCAATGCACATTCTGAGAGAACCATCCTTCTTTTTCATGAACAACACTGGAGCACCCCATGGAGAGATACTAGGTCTGATGATGCCCTTATCAAAAAAGTCTTTTAACTGCTCTTTCAATTTCTTAAGCTCGTTGGAGCCATTCTCTAAAGAGGAATCGAAATAGGCTGGGTATTTGGGAGGAGATCTATTCCGAAGTCAATTTCCCTATTGGGAGGAACTCCGGGAAAATATTCTGGGAACACTTTTTTAAACTCATTTGCTACAGCTACTGACTCAAGAGTTGGGGTTTTTGATTTTGAATCCTTGACCCGAAAAATATGATAGATATACCTTTGGAAATCATCTTCCTAGCCTTAAGGTAGGAGATAAATTGACCTATAATCACTGAGCTACTACCCTTCCACTCTAAGACTGGCTCGTTTGGAAACTGAAACTGAAAGATCCTAGTTCTACAATCGCCTGAGGCATAATAGGAATGTTACCAATTCATGCCTAGAATGATATCAAAATCTACCATTTCTAACTCTACAAGGTCTGCTGAGGTGACTTTCTTAGAAACTGTGACAGAAAAATTTATGTATACCTGTATAGCTATATAACGGGGGCACCAACTGGAGTAGAGACAAAAGGGTTTTGAGAGATTTTCTGGACTGACACCGAAGTTTATTGCTATATAGGGAGTTACAAAAGACAGTGTAGCCCCTAGATCTAAAAATGCATAAACATCTAAATGAAAGACTTGTAACGTACCAGTGACCACATCAGAAGAATCTTTCCGGTACTGGCGAGCTTGGAGATTATACAACATATTCTGACACTGACCGCCACCTATACGAGACGAGGCACCTTGCTGAGTAGGGCGCCCTGCTGGCACTACTGAAGTAGTCGACTAAGCCTTGTAACCTTCTTTTCCTTGCTTCGCAGAAGGGAAATCCTTCAACCTATGACCAGATTGACCACACCCAAAACAACCCTCTCTGCCAGCAATTCACTCACCCAGATGGTTTTTACCATACTTTGGGCAAGTTGGAAAAGTTCGATTACTTGAAGCACTCCCCTGTGACTTAGAGCTTAATGTCCTACCTTTCTCATCTTGTCGATACCTGGGGACGGAGCGCTAGTTGATGAAGGTGTTGGGGCTGTAGACCTCCGCTGAAACTGTGAGTGATTTCCACTGCCCAACCTTTCCTGAGAGAATTCGTAATTCACTGTTCTAGCATTTTTGTTGTCCTCAGCCATTTCCCTAAGCTTATCTCCCTCAATCTGAGCATGAGTGATTAGCCTTGAGATATCCATGTCTCCTATTAGCATAGCATTCCTGCACTCAGTTTTTACTAAATCAAATACTCCAAAAAAGAACTTTCTCATTTGTGCCCTCGAATCAACAACCATATGTGGAGCATATTTAGTGAGCTGAGTGAACTTCAGCCCATATTCTTGGACTGACATTGAGTCCTACTTCATGTTTATAAACTCCTGAGCCTTAGCCTCCCTCAACTATCTCTGGAAGAACATGTCCAGAAAAGCTCTAGTAAAACATTCCCATGTCACAGGAGCTGCATTCTCACCCATGTTTTCCTTCCACTGCGTGAATCAAATACGAGCTACATCCTTGAGTTAATAGGATCCTAACTCAACACTCTCAGTACCAGTCGCTTGCATTACTCCAAGAATCTTGTTAGCATCATCAATAAAGTTATGTGGGTCCTCATCAACCTTCGACCCTTGAAACTCAGGCGGATTCATCCGAACAAAGTCTCGAACCCTAGCTGCAGCTAATCCACCATTAGTGTTTGCAGGAACTGTAGCATGTTGATTGTTCTTATTAGCTACACTCTGAGCCAAGAGCTAGATCGCAATCAGAAAGTTTACATTCGTAACCTCATGGTTTGAGACTGAGAAACTGCATTAACATTGCGTGCATCAGCATTCCGTGAGTTAGCTCTACGAGGAGGCATGATCTGAAACATATAATTATGTATTAGAAGGGAGAAGTTGAATCATACCTCACGCATTATAATAATAGCAAATAAAGTGATGTTTTACATAAAACACTTCGTAGCATCCTCCTCATATGTGTGGTGTGCTTCACACTCATGAAAGGGACTCTACTTAGTGTGGCTTTCAGACACCCTAGGACTCTTTCACCTAATGCTCTGATATAAAGTTTGTCACGCCCCAAGGCTACCCCTTTGACGTAATACAGGACCTAGGATCATATTGAGCTCGACAATCATATTTTCGTTGAGCTAAGGTAGAATCAAGTTACAGAAACCATAGTGTGCCCCACAAAATACATCTATATGAAATATCTATCAAATCAAGCTACAAGTATCGTGATATGACCGAATTGCATTAAAACATACACTCTCTTTTATCAGTATTTTATTGTTTCAATGGTGTCATAGTTAAAAGACATCATTCCATTGCCTGCAGAAAGCATTTCATGACCTGATGACTAAATTTATGATTATCATGTTCCAAAGGAATCATAGTCTGATCTAAAGGCACCATTTTCATGGCCCTGCGGATTTAATTTCTACCAATCATGTTCTAAAGGTGTCATAGTCTAAAGGCATCATAGTCTAAAGGCATCATTTTCATGGCATACGGACATTATTCCGTGGCCTAAGAATTAAATTTTCGCGTATCATGGTCCTAAGACATCATCCTTATCATCTTAAGACAAATTTTCATGGTCTAAATAGGAAACTACATCATGTTTATATATTATTTTACCATGTAATTGCTACATATGCCCTAATCACTTTATTTAGTCATATCACAAGTTTCAGGTTTGCAGAGACCGACAGATTGCAGATGAGTTCAACTTCTCTTTCACATATGGCTATCTATCACAATAAAGGCTTTTGCATCTTTCGCACTACTCATATGATATTTTCCTGTCATAACTTAAGTCATTCTTATCTTACTTACACTATCCATACCACCTTGAACTCTAATCTTATTTACTCAAGCTACAATCGCTTCTAATAGAATCTCGTACCGTTATTTCATTTTTTAGGAGCTTAGTCCGTTCCTAAATCTTGAACTACACATAACCTCATTCTCTTAATACTAGAGATATGTAAGTGACTTTAGGCCAAAGTCTCGTCCACACCTTTTTCTTTCTTTCTTTTCACAATTGCTTATCGTTTCATTTGATCCCACTAATATATTTTTGTTAGTCAAACAAAATCAGCTACTTAGTCAACGTCTTTGTCCGCTAATTCATTCTTCATTATCGAGCAAAGAGGGACAGATGTTGACACCAAATTTTGACCGATCTATAACCCTTTCCGAATTGTTATTTGATTAAATATGTATTTTAGAGAATCGCAACCGAAGTTTGCTAAAGAGTTACCACTTTGTTGTTTTCTCTAAATGTATAGACGATTTTGAAATGGCCAGCTGATAATTTGGATGAAATGAAGCTCCACCATGAGTCTAGGTATGGGTAATTTATGGGCTTCTTTATTTTCGGAAGGCCAGAAGTAAACAGAGAGCGGTAGAAGAGAATAAAGTGTTGCACCCATTCTTTTCTTTCATAGTTGGAGCAAATGGAAGGAGACGGGGGAGACATGAAGGACAATCAACCTCTCTACCTTAAGACTTCTAACATGGTCGATTCTAGATAGAGCACGGTAACCCACAACCCCCTACTAAACTTATTTCTTTATTATATGTTTAGAATTATGTTTAATTTTTAGCTAATTAATCACATACTTTAGTATTCATAATTTACAAAAAAATTTACTATTTTATCATTTTTGTTGTTGTTGTTCTTATTATTATTATTATCGATTGCTAAATTTGAGATAATTAATTTACTTGTCTATTTAACCTCTATAATAGTTAAGTGTGTTTATATTATATAAAAATTATGTAATAAGTGTAGTATAAAAATTTATTGGATAACAATTTATTAAACCTTGCTCCAAATCATTTAAATTGTAGCACCTTTTATTCAATCTATTTATTTAATAGCCTTTTTTGTTCAATTTTATATCAATTCTAGCCCATTTTGAACCAACTAATTCAATCTCAATCTCAAGATCTCATCTTTAATCCCAACCGTCCATTCCATTATTTTAAATCGCAACCCCACATCTCATCTTGATCCAACGGCTAAGATTGAGTCTCTTACCACTTTCCTATATGAATATCCTAACACCCTAACCCTATTTTCCATTTTTCTCCTCATTCACTTTGAAAACGCCAGGCATCACTCCCTTAGCTACCAACTTCGTCCATCATCGGTGAATACCACCGGTGAAACCCCTGCTTCACCCTCATTCATGAGGACAACCACCAAGCGAGCCCTTCTGCTTCTTCTCTCTCCTCACGGCACTTCTCCAACCACTAGCAAACATCAGCCGCTTCACCACCCAAACCAGTTACCCCTCTCCTCCCCTTTATGTTTCCCTCTGCCTCTCTTCATTTCCCTTCTGGCCGGCGAAGCGGCGTACCATGCAACCTCAACCTGCCTCCTTCTCTTCTTTTCATTGGTTCTGACAAGAAACTCCGGCAGACAGCCGTCGCGAAGGAAAGACAACCACCATCCCTCCCCGGCAAGATCGACAACAATAAAAACAAGAGCTTCGTTGCTCCATCGCTCTGACCAGTGAGATCTGACAGAGCCTTAAGGGGATTGTTTAACAGATCCGTCCAGGTTCCTTTTTTTTTTATTTCAATTATTATCTCATCTTATAAACAAATTTCTTAAATTGCCTATATTTTTTTTAGTATAGTAGTTATTATTACATTCTTACGCTACATGAAATTCAATAATGGCCATGAAATCTCTTTTAAGCATGATTTTGAGTTTCTAAACTTGTTCATTTTCTGCCTTGTGTGTTCCTATTTTTGTTTGAACGTAATCTGCCCCTTTTGTAAAAATGTGTCAGTACGCCATTGAGTGTTTCTTTAAATACATTGGTTGAGTTGTTGTTTCTTTATTTAATTGTAGCAAGCCTTAATATGAGAATTTGATTTATTTGCTTAATGAATTGATTGATTATTCTAAAAATCTTCATGATTCATGTTTCTTTACATTTTTTGTTCCCTTAATCAAATGGTACACCTTAATATTTATCTATCCTTGGTAAACTTTAACATGATTCTTCTCCTTTATTGACTATTTTATTCTCTGGCTTTTCTTTCTTTTAGTTAGTGTGGACAACATTGACTTAATTGTTCTTGGTAAGCTTTTGATAGTTATGGTAAGTAAATATACTTATGTGATCTTCAAATATGGCAGTCTTTAAATCATGTTATTTTGGACTGATTTGTTTGACTGTATTAACACAGCTCCTTCAAAACTAAAAGATCATTCATGATTCTTGCCTTCTATTTATTATGAAAGATTCATCGATGGTAATCTCTAATTGTCAATTGATTATTGAAATATTTTAATATCAATTGATTTATGGTAAAATCCATGCATTGATGTTCCCGGTTACTTGTTTATTTTAAAAAAAACTTTGACTTAGTATCACTTTTTATTAACCGGATTTTTTAAAGTCGCATGGTTATGATAATATTAATCAATTAAATACCAAGAATGAGGGTCTAATTGAGGAGAATAATTTCTTTATTTTTGTACTTATTGATGTGCCCTCTATATTTTACTATAAGAACAAGACTCTTTCCATTCTATCCACACGCTTAAACAAGCACAACACTCTCATACACACTTGAAAGCAATAATATTCTTACGTACTACCTTATAAGTTTTTTGTTGTTCTTGTGGTTGCACGAAGTATGGACTTCGGTTCTAACATCAAGTTTTGTGAGCTTATTTGAATACTATTTAACCGGTTAGTGATCTTTAGTAGAATTATAATATGTGGTATGTTCAAGGTAGTTACTTCATTATCTATTTTGTTATCTTGTATTACTTTAGTGTCCTTATAAGCTTACTTTTTTAAGAGTACCTTTATTACTTTAGTATTTTATTTTAAGGTACTAATAAAAAACATACTCTCACCCCTTTGAATATTCTTTGCACGTATACTATAATGCAACAATATTGCTTGTAATCTAATCATGGCAAGTGGAGAACTCAACGCGAGAAGCCGAGCTAAAGTGGAATAGTCACCCCAAAAAGGGCATCAGGTACATTTTGGAAAATGATGAAAAACATATAGGCTATAGTTGACTTCTTGTATAAAGCGCACATATAGCTTTATAAAAATAAGGCAACTCGTTATTCCCTCCTGTTTTAATTTTATATGTCACCCTTTTAAAAGTCTTAAAAACTTGATAATTTTTATTATTACGTTAACTTATCAACATACTTTCATATAATCTTAATATAAAAAAATATGTACTTAAATTTTAGCTTCACACAACTTTTTAAATATCAAAATATTTTATTTAGCACTCTTGGATAAATGTTTTTTTTTTTAAATCATATTTTTTGAAGGCATTTAAGAGAGTCGATCATAAAAAATAGAATATAGGGAGTAACACTGTAATGGGCCCATTTTAGCCTTGACATATTCTTATCCCTCTAGCAACTTTAAATTTATATGTTGTTGATTTATTTAAATTTCTATCTTCATGATATATTTTATTATTTTGATATGGAAGCAATCAGGTTAGTTCTTCTATCCTTTCTTCTCCTTATGGTTATTTATTTTTATTTGGCTTTTCCTTTTATTTAATATTATCCAAACACTTTAAGCCTTTTATTAGAAGCGATCAAGTCAGTCTCTCCTTCTTTATTTGTTAATATTTCAAGTATCTTATTTCTGTATTTGGTACTCGATAATATTGCTTTGCTTGATTGAATTCATAAACATGTGTTGCTTCATTAGCTTTGTATGTGCCAATTTTTATAACTTGCATTGATTTAGTTTGCTTGTTTAAAAAAACTAAGGGTGCATGTCTAACTATCTTATTCACCTACGCTTATATCAATTAGAAAATAATCTATTCATGCTTAATCTATTCATGCTTAATCTATTCACCCATCTTGAATTCTTTTTTATATATTCTTTATATTATAGTGACCTTATTTGTCATGTTAAATCCCCACATAATTCACAAGATTTGACTGGGACCCACATTTGTGGACCTTAAAAGGTGCTTAACACCTTCCTTTTAATTTACCATGAACCCTTACCCAATCTATGGATTCACAAACCCTTTTAATTAACTTTTTTTGTAAATAGGATAGAATGGTTCCCTAACACAACTTTCATTTGTTAGGTGACGACTCTTCTTTTTTATTAATTCTGAAAGAGTTGTCATGTCACACCCCGAGCCTACACCTTGGACGTAATTGGCACTCAAAAACCATTGTTGGTTCACAAGCAAACCCTTGGCCTGACTCAATACCCAATGGAAGACTTACTCAACATCATATGAACTTAAAAGTAAATGTTTCTCGAAAGTCTCAAAATAGATGACTCATAATATTTTAAAGAAAACATTCGATTGACCAAAAGGGGAAACTCAAGTCTTAAACATTTAACAATGGAAATGAAAAGACTCCTCAAAACACTATTGTCTATCAATGAAGCCTCTAAAAACTATGATGGAAGTCGGGACAAGACCCGCGACATCCTAATACACTGAAAATAATTGTGGGAATCCTCCGGAAGCAAGAAGCCTCACCAAAGCAACTCTGGAACTGCAAGTGGTATCAACGGAGCGCCTTGTAACATCTTGCCTTAGAAAGAGCTAAATTTAGAAAGAGTTAATTTGGAAAGAGCTAAAATTGAAAATTTTGCAAGTTATGCTAAGTTATGAGTTTTGGGTCAACTTCAAACGACCATAACTTTCAGTACAAAATGATTTAGGTGGTGCATAAGATATCAAATGAAAGTTCTTGATCTTTCCAATGCCACTGAGTTTGCTAAGGTTTGAGTTCGGATGAGGGAGATATGCCCATTTGAAATATGTATGTCCAGTTAAGGAAAGTTACCCAAAAATATAAGGGGTATTTTGGTCTTTTCCTTACACTTTCAGATTAAAGCCTTTTAATAAATATTTTGGGGTCAAATCTGATTTGGATTAGTTTTACAATTCTAAATAACGCCTAGGGTTTAAGAAGAGAGTTCAAAAAGAGAAAAGAGGAAAGGTTCAAGGCGTTCATCAAGTTTCCTTGCGATTTGAGGATTGTTTTGCCAAGGGTTTAATCCCTAAGAGGTATGTGAGTTCTCATAGTGTTGGGTTCGTTCAGCCACATGCCAATCATGATATTTTAAATGCAATTTTTGTTCTTGAGTTTGAAGAATTTGAGTTCTTGATGAGTTTTCTTGAAATTTCATCATTTATCTTGATTTATGGGGTTTTGATGAATTCTTGAGATGAGTATCAGTAATTTGAGGATTGTTTTGACTAGATTATCGTATACATATATTGGGTATTCGAATCTAAGTGAGACGGGAAGAAACCATTAGATTATAGGTGAATTAGGGTAAGAAAATGAGAAACAAAATTTGTTGGGAAGTTCTAGGCGGAGACTAGCACGCCAGAAAATATGTTCTGTAGTTTAAGGTTTGGTTCCCCGCGCCACTCAGTGCGCCAGGGTCGCTTGCCCCCACCCATTTTCCGTCGTTTTGCCTATTTGAGTTCTTTTAAAGTATACCTTTACTCCTTTCTGATTCTAATCACTCTAAACTACATCTAAACATCGGGAGATCATTCATAACCTTGAATTCATAATTCAAATTCAAGGTAGAGTTAAGGGTTAAGTCTAGAGAGTTCTTTTGAGTCTTTTGAGAAGTCTTTTACAACTTTTTAAAACTTGTTTTATGACTTGAGTATGAGGATGAGAAAAGTTCAGTTCATTTTTCAAAATGAATAAATGGGAACTAAGTATTCCTAAGAGTAAATGGTTTTACATTTAAAAGAGTAGGAAACTATGATTTCCAAAGCAGTTTATGAGGAGTTTTGAGTACTATCTCTTTTTAGAGAAATATTTTGAGTAATAATCTCAGAGTTGAGGATGAGGAAATGTTTTTAAACATATGATGATCTAAGTTATATTTTGGGAGTAGTATTGAGCAACGATATGGGGACGTGTTCAGATAACTCAAAGTCCTCATAAACCATGTAGCCAACGTGGCTAGAAAGAGTCATACTTTTTAGATGATTCCTTATTGATTTTTAAGCATAACTTAGTGGATCCACTTAGTTGAGGATTTCTATACCCCGGCAAGGTATATGACAGTTCTGGCAGTGTGGACGAGACGTTGTATCATCACATAGCTCATAGTGATGGTTGTTGGTTAGAGAATCTCTCAAATAAGTGTAAAAGAGTTATTATTGATTCTGTAATCAAGAACCATCATTATGAGCTATGTGATGATACAACGTCTTACCCACGCTGCCAGAACTATCCTATACCTTGCTAGAGTATAAGACATCCTCAACTAAGTGGATCCACTAAGCTATGCTTAAAAAGCAATAAGAAATCATCTAAAAAGTATGATCCTTTTTACCCATGTTGGCATACATGGTTTATGAGGACTTTGAGTTGTCTGAACTCGTCCCAATATTGGTGCTCAATTCTACTCCCAACAATATAACTCATGCTCATATGTTTAAAAACATTTCCCCGTCCTCAAACTTTGAGATTATTACTCAAAAGGTTCTCTTAAAAGAGATAATGCACAAAAACTCCTCATGAACTCATTTGGAAATCAAAGTTTCCTCTCATTTTACATGTAAAACATTTACTCCTGGGAATACTTAGTTCCCACATATTCATTTTGAAAAATGAAACTCAACTCTCCTTATCCTCATACTCAAGTGCTCAAGTCTTAAAACAAATTTTAAAAGCTTGCAAAAGACTTCTCAAAATGACTCAAAGAACTCCCTCGAACTTTACTTTTAACTCTTATCTTGAATTGGAATTATGAATTCAAGAATAATGATTTGGATATATAGGATTTCTCATTGATTAGATGTAGTTTGGATGGTTAAAATCAGGTAGAGAGCAAAGATATATATTAAAAGAACTCAAACGGAACGAACGACGGAAAAAGGACGGGGGCAGGCGACCCTGGCGCACTAAGTGGCACGGGATGCCAACCCCTAAACAAGAGAGCATCATTTCTGGCACACAAGCCCCCCTAGCGCATCGGTGGCGCGTCGCCCCAGGCCCTGCCCAGAAAACTCGATTAATTTTCCTCTTCAATTTTTTTCCCTAATTCGCCTAGAATTGATTGATTTCTCTCAAAATCTCTTAGATTCATACACCCGACATAAGTAAATGAAAATCTACTCAAAACAACTCTCAAACTCATAACATTAACCTCAAGAACTCATAAAATCTTATTATTAAAGATTAAAGAACAAAACTTCAAGAACCTCAATACATGGATTGTCATGGACGAAATTAACTCAAAAAACTCACGATTGGCGTGAGGGTGAACGAGCCGACCACTATGAAAGCTTACATAACTTGTAAGGATCAAATCCTTGGCAAAATTCCTCGAAGATCGCAAGAACCTTGAACGAACTTCTCTTTTTTCTCTTCTCTTGAACTTCTCTCTAAAACCGTAAGGGGTAGTTTGGTAGAGTGTATTAGTAAAAATAATGCATGCATTAATTATATGTATTAGTAATCCCTTGTTTGGTGCATTTTTTCATGCTATGTATAACTAATACTTGCATTAGTTATACACTCTATTGTGTATTGAGGAGTGTATTACTAATACCATGGATTTATAGGTATTAGTAATGCAAAGGATTTAATACATGCAATAATATGGTTAAAGACCCAATTACCCCTCAAAAGTACTTTTACATCTTTTCCACCATAATTGTGAAGGATACTTTTGTAAATAAATATTTCTATACAATGCATACTATTTTTAATACACAAAACTAAACAATGAATAAAAAATAATATATGCATAACTAATACAAGTATAATTAATACATGCATTACTAATACACTCTATTGGGTATTATTTTTATACACCCTACCAAACGACCCCTAAGTGTGTTTAGGAATTGTTGAAACTGATCCAAATCATTTTAGACCCCTATTTTGGGTAACCAAAACGTGTAAACATAGTGGGGTAAGGAAAAGACCAAAATACCCCTTCTAATACCGATGAATTTCCTTAATCGGACAGACTGAACTCAAATCGGCATATATCCCTTATCTGAACTCGGAATTTAGCAAACGCATTGGCATTGGAAAGAGAACTCAAAGATCTTTCATATGATATCTCATTGACCACCTAACTCATCCTTTGCTGAAAGTTATGGTCATTTGAAGTTGACCCAAAACTTATAATTTTAAGAATAACTTGCACAAATATCAAATTAGCTCTTTCCAAATTAGTTCTTTCTAAATTTAGATCTTTCTAAAACCAAGGTGGTACATGTCACACCATTGCATAACCCATTTTGAGAAAAATGGGGCAGGATAATAGCCACCATTGTGCATTTGGATGAAGAGAGTGGTGCTAAAGAGACATTGCCACTATTCATAGAAAACGTTCTAGAAGAGAACAAAGATGCGATGCTGGAAGAGTTTCCAAGGCACTTACCTCCTAGACACGAGTTAGACCATAATATCAAACTAGAGCATGGAGCAAAGCCGCCCACATATTCCCTATATCGCATGATCCATTCGAGTTAGAGGAGCCGAGGAAACAATTGAAGGAGTTGGTTGAAGCCGATCACATCCACCGTCTGAAGCACCCTATGGAGTGCTAATCCTATTTCAAAAGAACAAAGATGGGTTGTCATGCTTATCATAGACTACTGGGTAGTCAACAAAGTGAAAATAAAGAACAAATACCCTATCCCGCTCATTGCCGACTTGTTCAAGAAACTTTGCCATGCCAAGTACTTCACCAAGGCGGACCTTCGAAAAGGATACTACCAAGTTCACATAAAAGAAGGGGATGAACTGAAGATGATGTGTGTCACTAGATACGGAGCTTTTGAGTGGTTGGTTATACCTTTCAGATTGACCAACACACCTACTACCTTTTGAACACTGATGAACAAGATCTTTCATCCATACTTAGATCAGTTTGTAGTAGTGTACCTAGATGACATAGTCATCTTTAGCAATATCTTGAAGGAACATATCGATAACTTTAAAAAGTTTTTCCAAGTCTTACGAGAGAACAAGCTTTACATCAAGTGGGAGAAATATTAGTTTTCCTAGCATGAAGTACACTTATTGGGGAACATCATTAGCCAAGATCGGTTGTGGATGGATGAGGCTAAGGTATGGGCTATAAAATTCATCGTTAAGACCGATAGTATAGCCACTAGCTATGCAAGTCACATATGATTAGGATCGTTGCCACGGTGGGAAAAATATCATATAAGTTAGAGTTACCACCTCATCTTAAGGTCATCCCGTCTTTCCTGCCAATGGGCTCAAACCATACCATGAAGACAAGGATGAGCCTAGCCAAAGTTAGTCAATTTGGGAACCAATTACCATTACTACCTTGCATTATCTGGAAATTGAGGCTATTAGTGACTACCCAGACAGGTGGAAAAAGGGAAACAAGCCACTGCCATGTTCCTAATCCACTAAAAGAGAAAATCACCCGAATAAGACACATGTGAACGACACAAAGACTTGTGGTGATTCAAATACAAAATTTGAGAGTTCATGCAGCAACAATGCCCCGTGGTCATCACAATATAAGTTGGGGGATAGTCTGATGCTTGAAGGAGGGGTTCAACAATCAAGGGTGATTGTTGATACTTAGGGATTAAATAACTAAATATTCTAGATATCTAGAGTAGATGATAAAGTTAATATATGGCTATGGTCTACTTCCTGTCAATGTTATCCAGTTTTAATTTAATCTAGTTTTATATGGCTTATAGATGTGCTCTTATACGGATGAGAATGACTACAATCCTAGGCATTTCAAACCCACGACGCATAATGCTCTCCACATTCTTGGCAGATGCCCTGTATCAAGCATATATACTCAACTTTAGGGTTCCCTCTAGCTCTCGTTACGTTGGACAGGGGACAAGGCACGGTTTGAGGTTTTTCAAGAGAATTTGGAGAACGTGACCAGAGCTAGATGAAACCCTAAAGTTGACCATGCTTGGTATGGGGCATCATCCAAGAATTTGTAGAGCATTATGCGTCGTGGATTTGAAATGCCTATGATTGTAGTCGTTCTCATCCGTATAAGGGCACATGATCTATAAGCATATAAGACTAGATTAAATTAAAACTGGACAACATTGAGTTAAATTTACTTAATTTAGCTATTTGGCTATGCAAGACTATATTAATCATGGGTAAAATACTAAAAAGTGCTAGAAATGAACTACATAAGATTTAGTTGTTTGCTATTAGGAAAATGATCTCATATTAGTTGATGCATAACCATCCAGAGACCCTTTAAAATTTTCACTTCCTCCCTCACTTAAAAAGTCAACATTTCCAATTTGATTGACCAAAAAGAATTTTCTTGTTTCTAACA
>JAJOOF010001876.1:0-59396 GCA_029582545.1 Solanum lignicaule | reverse complement strand
CCCATTTCCCACTCAATTTGACCCCCTAAACAAGAATATGAAGTCGGATTTCCGAAATCATGCACGGATTTTGAGATATATGGAAATTACAATTATAGGTGTTTCCGAAGCACATTTTCGGGCATTTTTGGGGTCGTTTCAGTTAGAATGGGTATTCCTTCGCGAGTTGAGATGAGAATACTTAGTAGCAATCCTTATCCCTAAAAGAATGAATGAGGGCTAGGATGGGTATTCCTTCGTGAGTTGAGATGAGAATACTTAGTAGCAATCCTTAACCCTGAATGATTGAATGTTGGGTTAGGATGAGTACTTCTTCGTGAGTTGAGATGAGAGTACTTAGTAGCAATCCTTATCCCTAAATGAATGAATGTTGGGTTAGGATGAGTACTCCTTCGTGAGTTGAGATGAGAGTACTTAGTAGCAATCTTTATCCCTAAATGAATGAATGAAATGAATGTCCAAACTCCGTGGGGAGTAATGTCTAGCACCGAGAGGATATGAAGATGGGTGGATACTCCTTCGTTAGTTGAGATGTGAGTATTTAGTAGCAACCCTTAAGATGGGTGCTCCTTCGTGAGTTGAGATGAGAGTACCTAGAAGAAAACCTTCTATCCCTTAACTATGTGCCCACATAAGACTAGCTAGTGGTCTCTACCACGTAAAGGCTAAAAGAATGACCCTACCTTAGGCAAGTAGGGTTCCCTCATCTGGTAAGGGTATTACCGGGATTCCATGTCAAACTCCATGGTCTATGTCGGTTAAGGCTCTTCCCCCACATTAATGAATGAATGAACTAGGGTCTCTTAAGGGTGTACTACTTAGGATAGGTGGTGGAATGGGGCATCATTTAGACATTGCACAAGTAGACATTTAAGGGAGATCTTGGTGTGTCTTAGTAATGATAATGAATGAATGAGTCTCTTTGGGCTAATTAATGAAAGTGTTGGTCTTTGAGCATGCTAATGTGAAAGTGAATCATAATGAATTGAATGTAAGTGCTTATGTTGAATTGAATGTATGTGGTCTAAATGCATTAAGTTGAATCAACTATTTATTTGGAGATGTGAATGGAGCTTGTCTTGTGTAGCCTTAAGGATAACTTGGGTGTGGTATGGAGAGGTAGTATGGGCTGCTTCACCATGTCTTACTTAGGTGAGTCTTGGGATGACATTTGATGAGTGTTCTAGTTTTATGAAGTGACTTGTTGGCTTATGTGCTTATATGTCTCATGTGACTAATTGGTGAAGGTTGAGGTATGCATGGTAAGTGCACTTTGTGTGACCTTAAGGTGGTGCCTTAGTATGGATGATGGTATGGGACGTTGCCCATACATTGCATAATGGTATTGCTTAAGGGTTACTTAAGGTGGAGCTAAGAACAAGGTCTCTCTACTTGCAACTTAGAAAAATAAAATGTTGTATCTGAAATTGAATACTAAGATAAAAATTCAACTAGTATTTATAGTTGTCAAAAAATGTGCTGCGAAGGATCACTCGGCGCAGTTAGTCGGGGTCGCCGATGCACTCGGTGACCTGCCCTTTGGTCTGCTTCATCGCTTTTCAGCTCTTGCCTTCAGCATTTTCGTGTTCTGGATCATTGGGCGATATAGTACTGCTTCGCGGAACTGTTCGCGACACGCCGACTGCTCCTTTTCATCGCTGACTTGATCTTTTCCTTCAGGGCTTAGTACACTGGAACTTTGGGCGAGGTTAAGGCCTTCGGTGACGAGCCGAATGCATTAGGCGATCCTCAAGCCTTCTTTTATTCGTCTTTTCTGCCGTTTTGTTCCTTTTTGCCAAGTAGTGTCTATGCCTTGCCTCAAACTCCAAATACCTTAAATTAAGGATTTACATCAGTTATTGAGACAAAATATGCATTTGAGGGCACTAATTCTATTAAAATGAAGCCCTAAATGAGTCCTAATTGTGGTCTCATCAACACCCCCAACTTAAACTTTTGCTTGTCCTCAAGTAAAACTCAAGTTCGGCAGTTCAAAAAGGATGTCTCGAACAGTGCTACACAAGACTCAATCATGACTGCACACACAAGACTCAATTTACTCATGCGAAGATCAAATGTGCACTCAAAGTTTCAAGTTGTGACACACTATTATCAAAGAATCTCAAGCTCACTATACTTGCTTCAAGTGCAAGTTCAATCTCAACAAAGGAAATCAAATGCCCTCACACAGAAGAAAGATTCCATATTCACACTCAATGGTTCAACAATTTAAAGTTCCGGAATCAAATGCAACGCTCACACTCACAAAGAAGAACACAATGCATGCTTTCACCCATAGGTTTACCTGTATTTTTCAATAGACAATTGTTTTAGCTCACTCAAGATAAAAAAAAAGGTCTTTTCAAGGCTTGTAATGGGGCTGAGTGCAAATGTATGGTCATTTAGGCTTATAGGCTGAAAATCCTCATGAAATGTGATGTGAACAACACCTTCTTTCCTTCTCTTTATCAATTTCATTCAAGCTCAAAAGTCACCTCTTATTCATCTTTCATGAGTCATTGGAAACCCCATTTTCTTTGTATTTCCACAACTTTATTTCACCACTTTTTCTTTCCTTTCTTTTTAAATTTCCTTTTTTCTTTTTTAATCTCTTCTTCTCTTTTTTTATATGGAGGGATTCCATTTTTCTCAAAATATGGGCACAAGAGACTTCTTTGCATTTACTTGATTTGCCTTCTCTTTTCACTACATCCCCAACTTAGGCTTTTGGCCTAAGTTAGCTATTTAAACAAATCACAAATCATGAGGATTATGGGTAATGGATCAATAAAAGGTAGCAATGTTATCAAGTTTCTTCCAAGAAAAGGTTAAGGTTCAAAGGGTGCTCAAAAGAGGTTCACACACTCACAAGGTAGGCCACAAAAGAGGTATATGTGAAATTGGTTCACACTCTTTAAAGTTGCCTAAGATCATCTCAAGAAATTGCATCACTTAGTCAACTGGACCAACGGGGCAAATTCTAGGTGTCATCACACATGGTTCACGGTAAGCTCATCACACAAGACATTGACACCAAAGTCAAACAAGACTCCACATTTTCACTAGTGTGCAATGTTCATCACAAGAAACTCGATTCGATAATTAGCTAGTCACAACGAGATGCAAGGAGTTCACATATTGTCTATGCAACTTCAATTGGCCTCGTTGTAGCCGTGCGCATTCATTTTTGTTCAATTATAAGCATTATTCAAGTCATCGGTATTGATCAAACCGATACTCAAATTTTCACAAGAACAACCACATTCAATACAAACAAGAGGTGGCAAAATTTTTCGGAAGGGTAAAAAATCTTTCACAATTAAAAACATGGAGCCACAAGCTCAAACATCCATAAGATGCAGTGTATAAAACACAATTTCAGCTCACAACCCAATATATAAGCAAAACCAGAGAGTCACAAAATCACCAAAGGTGGGACTCACCCCACCACAAATAAAACATTTGTCCTCAAATGCAAACAAAAATATCCAAAAGTGAAATAAAGTAAGATAGAGAGGGAGGTAAAGAGGGCGTCCTGTCTACACAGTCGCTCCATCTGTCTAGGTATCAGTGCCCGATGCATCACTCTGGTCCTGGGTCTCAGTACCCGGAGTCGCCTCAGAAGAAACAATAGCACCAGATCCACTAGGAGCTGCCAAGGGTGTTTCCGCCAAAAAGGCCTACACAGCTGCATAGAATCCCCCGGCCCACGAAGGAACATTAGGATCTCTGATAGTGGTCTTCCTATCAAAAGTGGGCCTCTTGCCCTTGCCTTTATTTCCGAGGTGGAGGTTCTTGTCTTTCCTTCTTGGGAGGATTTGACTCCCCTTTATTTATTGTGATATCCCGTGCTCTTTTTCGTGGTGGCATGACAATATTGGTCTTTACCATATCTTCGGGAAACTCAAACTTCTCTCTGCTAGACTCAACAACATGCAAGCACAACTCCACAAGATTTAATCAATTTAAGGCACAAAAAATACGGGATTTTAATATAAACACTACGGGCAAGATTTTCACAGGCATAAGCAAAATCAATCAAGATCAGAGAGGCCCAACACACATCACTAAGATAAGATCACTGCAAATGAGTACAAAATTGCTAAAAATAAATTCGAGGTTCAGAAAACCAACCTTAGATGCCGATTAAAATACTTTTGAAATGCTACGCGGCAATGTAATCCAACTCCGAGCACCAATTAACAACTCAAATACAGTAAAAACGCAAGAAATATTGAAAATACTAAACGGGAGCGAGTTTGTGAAGGTCTAAAGTGAGGGAAAGTGTAGAGTTTGAAAGTTTAAACCTTTGGCATTTTAAGAAACCGTCTAGTTCTCGTCCATTCGGTGACTCGCCGAGTGGATACTTACCTCGCCAAGTTTTACTCGACTTCCAAATAAACTGGGGTCCAAACGGTGAACTAGATCGCAATCGCCGACCAGATTGGCGATTCGCCAATAATTTCCTGGGCACGCTGAGTTTTACAGACTCCACTTTGAAGTTGTCTTTAGTCCAACGGTGGTCTAAGTTGGGGTCACCGACTTCTTTGACAATACACAAACTTCTTCGATGATGCGCCGACTACTTTGGCGATGTGCCGACTGGACTTTTGGTTCGCCAATTTGCACTTTTCACTCACTTTCCATACTTCGACCTACATAAACAACACACCATTATTTCTTAAAGAAAAAATAAAGTGGTAAAACCTTGGGTTGCCTCCCAAGAAGCGCCTTATTTAACGTCGTGGCACGATGCAACTCCTTACTCAAGTTCCATTAGTGAAGTTTGCCTCATTTTCATGAGGCCACTCCTCTTTTGGCTCTAGGTAGAGAGAATATAGCACTTGGTCTGTTTGGTACCCATAGTTACCATTCATACTCATCTTTCCTGTTTCAATACACAAACAAGCAAAACAAAACTAAGAATTAAGTTAGTGTAACTATAATTAACAAGAACGAAATTCAGCTTAACTAAAAATTCTCAAATAACACCACTCCCCGGCAGCAGCGCCATTTTGATATTTGCATAATCAAGACACAAGTTCCAATTCAAGTGTGTACGATCGTACAATAATAATATAACCCAACCGAATGGGTTGGGGTCGAGTCCCAAGGGAGCGGTTTCTGAGAATTAAGAGTCAAGCGCGAATATGCTAGAGTTAACCATAGCTAAAAACATTATCGAGTACAAACATCATAAATTAAGAGGCTGACACGAATGTCAATTATCAATGGGGGGTTTGTAGTCGATTAACAACTAAAACAGCGAAAAAACAAAGATGCGAATATAGGACGACGGGATTCTTGGGATGTGATAGGAATATAGGATAAACTACACAATCGGGTAAATGCTATTGATAGTCAATTGTTGAACATTTGTAACTAGGCTAGACTTTAGTGGGGGTAAATTTTCTCTCGAGCAACTTACCCCAAATCAACTCGGTTTCTCTCGAACACCGAGTTGCCGCTTTTAAGTACAGCCTCTGCCTTAGCCCATTCACTCTTTCGAGCTGAATGTCTGGGAAAAGGCCTAGGATTCACTCTCTCGAGTTGAACCCATGACGACCCAATAACCATCGACTATCGATTTAGTAGTCTTAGTTTTAGAATCTCTCTCTAGAGCAAGCCAACAACACTAAGATGAAATCGTATTTGCAACTACAATCCCATTAAGTTCAAACACAACTACTAAACGAAATCACATTTAAACAACAAATAGACTAACAATAAGCAATACCCAACAGAAAATTTAACTCATATTCACAAAATCACACACTAAGAATTGGGGTATTAGCTAGACATAGAGAAAAGGAAGAAAATGATACAAAATCGAAGTAACATCAACTTGGTATGATTTATATTCACTTTAAACGAGTCTAGGATGAAGAATCTTCAACACCCACTTCCAATTTCATGGAAATGGAAGTCTTCAAAGACTAAGAACAAGGTTTCTCTACTTGAAACTTAGAAAAATAAAATGTTGTATCTGAAATTGCATACTAAGATAAAAATTCAACTAGTATTTATAGTTGTCAAAAAATGTGCTGTGAAGGATCACTCGGCGCAGTTAATCGGGGTCGTCGATGCACTCAGCGATCCGCCCTTTGGTCTGTTTCATCGCCTTTCAGCTCTTGCCTTCAGCATCTTCGCGTTCTGGATGATTGGGCGATATTGTACTGCTTCGTGAAACTGTTTGTGACACGCTGACTGCTCCTTTTCATCATCGACTTGATCTTTTCCTTTAGGGCTCAGCACACTGAAACTTTGGGCGAGGTTAAGGCCTTCGACGACTCACCGAATGCATTAGGCGATCCTCAGGCCTTCTTTTCTTCATCTTTTCAGCCGTTTTGTTCCATTTTGCCAAGTAGTGTCTATGCCTTGCTTCAAACTCCAAATACTTTAAATTAAGGATTTCCATCAGTTATTGAGATAAATTATGCATTTGAGGACACTAATTTTATTAAAATGAATCCCTAAATGAGTCCAAATTGTGGACTCATCACATACCACTCTTATTGTTGCATGATAATTATTGGTAGATATTGCTCATTTAGTTATTTATGAGATTCATATCCTTATTATGCGGATGGGAAATGGTTTCGGCAAGTGACATCATGCAAAGCCGATGGAAAATGGTTCCGTGTCATGACCTAAAATGAGTCTTGAGTGACACCTACACTTACCCTCCTTGGTATTAGAGCTTTAGGTTTGGTGATCTCATCACACAAGGACAAGTCTAGTAGAGTTTTACGAAACGGTACGGGGACGCCTTTACTTTTTTTTGAGAGGCTATAGGACTTTAGGAAAACTCATTTCTTTCGTTCTCATGCTATTACTTGAATCCAATTGGTATCTAGGTGATTCAAATTGGTATTTGACCTTCTTCACTCTATTTCGCAGATGGTCAGAACTAGACCAACTATTGTGGCAACACCAACACTAGCATGATAGGCTGCGCCTGAGCCAACCATTAGGGCTGCACCCCGAGGGGGAACAATGGTGAGAGGCTGTGGTAGAGGTAGTAGGAGAAGGCCCACTAGAGGCAGAGGAAAAACAACTGGTCCAACTAGAGATTGAGTAGTGACCCTTCCATCGACTGATGAGGTAGCGAGAGAGGGTGTTGAGGGGGAGGATGATAAGATTCATTAGAAGGAAGCACCACCCCTATTCAAGAGATGATCAATCAGGCTCTCACTTATCTCAGCGGGTTATCTGATCAGGGTCAGCACCCAGCGTTTTCTGCACTAGAACTTCAGGTTCAGGGAGTACAACATGCAGCTACTCTGGCTCCCCACATAGATGCATTCTTGGAAATAGGCACGTTTCCACGATTGACTATAGGGCCTATAATGACTAGTGACCAACATGATCTCTTTATTAAGTTCTTAAAGTTGAAACCTCTTGTCTTCAAGGGTACTGAATCTGAAGATGCTTATGATTTTCTTATTGATTGTCATGAGCTGCTTCATAAAATGGACATAGTTGAGCGATTCGGTGTTGAGTTTGTGACATACCAGTTCCAGGGGATGCCAAAATGTGGTGGTGGTCTCATGTTGAGTGTCGACCAGAAAAGGCACCACCAAAATTTTCTAGCTTCTTCATGGAGAAGTATATACCCCGGAATTTGAGGGACTGGAGGAGTAATGAGTTCCTGAACCTAGAGCAAGGAAAAATGTATGTTCCAACTTATGATGCTAGATTTCGTGCATTATCCAGGCATGCCACTTAGCTTTGCTTCAGTCAGCAATAGCGGATTCGATGCTTTGTGAAAGGATTGAGGTCAAATTTGTAGATTTCTGCTTTTCAGGTAGCTACTTTTGCAAAAAAACTTTTTAGAAAGTAGTTGATTTTGTGATAGAGGTAGAGGGGGTGAAGCCAAATGACTTCACCAAGGTGTCAAAGTTTAAGAAGTTCTGTAAGGGAGTTGAGTTTAGTGGTTCTTACACTAGAGGGCAGAGTCCTGGGGGTTATCCATCCCGTCCTATTCAGTCTACATTGCAGGTTTCAGCTGAGGGTCCGTCACAAACCAACCAACCTTTTTCTGAGTTTGGAGGTTATCTTCAGTATTTTTCATCTTCACAAAGACCTACACTAGACTCCAAAACTTGTTATGGATGTGGGAAGGCCGGACATATTAGGAAATATTGTCCAAAGCAACTTCAGGCTCTGTACGATCAGGGTTACAGATCCCCAACCATTAGAGGTAGAGGTGGTCATGGTAGAGGTCGTCATTCTGGAGGACGTGGTGGCTATAGTAATGGTGGTCACTAATTCAGCTGGGGTGGAAGGCAGGTTGGAACTACTGGAGCATATATCGGCAGGAGCAATGGACAGACAGGTGATAAAGGCTATTGTTATGCTTTCCCTGGGAGGCTAGAGGCAGAGGCATCTGATGTTGTTATCACAGGTACTCTTCTTGTCCGTGATCGCATGGCTTTTGTATTATTTGATCCTGGATCCACTTCTTATGTATCTTCCTCATTAGATAATGGACCTGATTTGCATTGTGACTTACTTGGCATGCCTATTCGTGTCTCTACTCTTGTTGTTGAGTCTGTGGTAGTTAAGAAGGTGTATAGGTCTTGCCTTGTGACTTTTGTGGGGAGAAAAACTTTTGTAGATTTGATTATTCTGGAGATGGTTGATTTTGATGTAATTCTAGGTATGACTTGGCTTTTTTCGAATTTTGCTATCTTAGATTTTAATGCTAAGACTGTGACTTTGGCCAAGCCTAGGATAGATCCGCTAGTATGGGAGGGTGACTATATTCCCGCCTCAGTTCGTATTATCTCTTTTATTCGTGCTAAGAGGTTGGTGAGTAAGGGTTGTTCAACTTTCTTGTCACATCTGAGGGATGATACTTCCAAAGTGCCTTCGATCGAGTCTGTTTTGATAGTTCGTGAGTTTGTGGATGTTTTTCCTGCAGACCTTCCTGGAATGCCATAAGATAGGGATATTTATTTTTGTATTGACCTAGAGCCGGAGACTCGTCTCATTTCCATTCCACCTTACAGAATGGCCCCGGCTGAGTTGAGAGAATTGAAGGCCCAACTTCTGGAGTTATTAGGTAAAGGCTTTATTAGACCGAGTGCCTCTCCTTGGGGTGCTCCAGTTTTATTTATGAAGAAGAAGGGTGGTAGTTTTCGGATATGCGTAGACTACATGCAGTTGAATAAGGTGGCTATTAAGAACAAGTACCCCATTCCCAATATGAATAGTTGTTTGATCAATTTCAAGGTGCTTGTGTCATCTCAAGAATTGATTTGAGGTCCGATTATCATCAATTAAAAATATGAGCAACGAATGTGCCAAAGACTGCTTTCGAAAAAGGTATGGACATTATAAGTTCTTAGTAATGTCTTTTGGGCTTACGAATTCCCCTACTACTTTCATGAGCCTGATGAATGGAATTTTTAAGTCATATTTGGATCTCTTCGATATTGTAATTATTGATGATATACTGATCTACTCCAAGAGCAGGAAAGAACATGAAGAGCATTTGAGAATTGTATTGGAGCTGTTAAGGGAGAAAATACTTTTTGCCAAATTCTCCAAGAGTGAATTGTGGCTCAATGTAGTGTCCTTCTTGGGGAATGTAGTTTCTAAGGATGGAGTGATGGTGGATCCCACTATGTAACGACCCGTAAAATGAATAGATGAAACTAGTGCCTAATTAGTGTGTGTGAGTTGTTATGAGGTTTCATGTTGTGAAATGTTGTCCCGAGCTATGATTGAGGGGTTTAGGGGTTAAACGTCAAGGTACGACTCCCCAAGGACCACCCTAGGGGTCCTTGAGGAGGACCTTAAAGATTAACCCCCAAGACCCCAAGGAAACCAAAACTGCCTAAAATTTGGTGAACCACGGATGGGACCTACGCCCCATAGGTCCATCCACGCCCCGTGGATGGCCTCCGTAGGTCAAGGTCCCAAAGTGGGAGCTACAGCCACGAACCACAGATTTCTAGTATGGCCCGTGGTCCCACCCATGGTCAGTGGGTGGGTTTCGTGAGTGACCACTGGTGCAATCTGCAAAATCTCTGCCAAGGTGAGGGCTATTTGGTAAATTCATTTTAAGTTTAGTTTACTTGGGAGACAATTTTAATTAGTTATTTAAAGTATTTTAAGGGTGTTTAAAGTATTAAAACACTATTTCCAATTCATTATTTCAAAATACCCCAAAGTTAGAAACCTCTCTTCTCAAAAGTTCTCTCTCTAGAAACCTCTATTGGAGGTGAAGGATTCAAGATTCTAATGTCAAGACTTCAAGTTTTTCGAGGGATTTTCATGGAGTTCTTCCATATAAGGTATGGTGGTCTTCATCCTTGACTTAGTTTCTTTCAAGGAGCCAATTTCAAAAGTGATTTCAAGTCTCCAATGTTTCCCCAAAAACCCTAGTTTTCAATCTATGCATGGGTTCGATTCCAAACGTTTTTCAAAGGCTTTATTGCATTGAATTATGAACGAATTGTGAATTTAAAGGTGAATTAAGATGATTTATTCCTAGAACCCTTGTTTTCCCCAAATTCCTAAATTGTGATTTGTGAGTGGGAATTATTGTTTATATTTATATGGATATAGAATGTTGAAATTATGTTATTACTCTTGCCTAATTGTATTAATCTAAGGTGTGTGGGTAAATGTGATCCATGTCCTTGAAAGGAAAGGTATGAATATGATGCGAAGGATATGTATGTGAATTCAATGATAGTATGATGATCATGTATATAATGTAATTGTGTTATTGTTGATAGCATATTCTCAATTAACACTCATGAATGATGATGATAGAATGTGAAGGGTTTTCTCCTATGTAATGTATATCTTGAATTGGTAAGCTTATGCATCTTTTTCTTGTATAAATGAAAGTAATGTGATGATGTATCTTGATTTGGTAGGCTTAGGCATCCTCTTCTTGAATGAATGAAAGTATAGTAGATTGTTGAATCTTGAGTTGGTAGGCTTAGGCATCCTCTCTTGTGTAATGAATGTGTATTGTCTTAATGTCTTGAATTGGTAGACCTAATGTTGGTAGTCCTTTCATAAATGATTAATGAATGTAATGATGATCTAGAATCAGTAGACCTAATGTTGGTAGCCCTTTCCTAAATGAATGATGAAGTATTCTAGGCTATGTCTTGAACCGGTAGACCTAGTATTGCTGGCCCTTCATGATGAGTCTAGAAACTAATGAGATGATAAACCTTGAATCGATAGACCTAGTGTTGGTAGCCATTCTTGTGTGAAATGATGAACCTTGTATCGGTAGACCCAATGTTGATGGCACCCTTCTTGGAAAGTCAATGAGCTATCCTTAATGTAGCTTGAATCGGTAGAACTTATGGTGGTGGACCTTTCTTGTGTAATGTACTTTGGGTCGGTAGGCCTAATGTTGGTGGCCCTTTCAAGTACAATAATGTTAATGAAAATGAACTACTCTATGGGAACGGAGGCTAAGCACCGAGTGGATATGGTAAGATGGAAACTCTCCCAATGTTAGGCTAGGGTTCCAATGAACATCTTCCTATCCCATAAGTATATTCCCACATAGGATATTAGCTAGTGGATTCCATCCAAGCTAAAATGTTACCGGTCCTACCTTAGGCAAGTAGACCACCTCTTTACGGTGTGGGTCTATATGACACCGGATTCCATGGTTAGCTCTCATGGTCTATGTCGGTTAATGCCTATTCCCATCATGTGAGATGTGCATTATGGTATCTTGAGGAGTTCTATGAAGTGTGGGTGGGAGTATTGGAAGCCATCCATGCATTACACGAGTAGGCTTTGAGAGGGTCATAGTGAGTTCTCTAAGGTCTTAATGACTAATGTATGAAAGTGCTCTAATTGAAGTTAATGAAGAATGTTGACTCTTATATGCTTAAATGTAAATGACACATGATATACTTGGATTGTATTATGAGTTACTTCTTTGTCATGACTATTGAGTATGAATGTGCCTTGTCTATGGTGGCTTCAAATGAGTACTTAGTGTGAGTAGTATTATGGGATGCTACTCATACATTGCACAAGTATGATGTAGAGTTTCCTTAGATGATGGTCCTTATGTGATGATATGACTTATGAAATGTTTATGTCTCTTATGTATGAGTATTGTGTAAAGATGGAAATGATGAATGGTAAGTTCACTTTTGGTGACCTTAATGTGGTACTTTAGTGTGGATGGTGGTATGAGACACTATTCATACACTGCACAAGGTATAACATGAGGGTTACTTGAGGTGAAGGCTTAATGTGAAGGTAATTGTTTATATGTTGATTATGTTCTAATATGGATAAATGGATTGTATGTTGGTTCTGTTTGTATGTTATTCCTCGTATACTCATGTTCATGAAGGTTTTGTCAAATGGGCATAAAGCATGATTTTTAAAGAAAATGTATGTTGTAAGCATGGTTTTTGCATGGCTTCCATACTTAGTACTTAATTGTGCTAACCCATATTTCTCCATGTTTACCAAAGTGTAGGATTGTGGAGATTTGATGTTCTATACTTGAAGGATAGGTTTCTAAGGAGCTTGGAGATGAAGACTTGGTGAGTCCTCATAGTTTCGAGGACAAAACCCATTATGTTCCCTTTATGTCTTTCATAGTATGTTTAGAGTTTTTGTATGGGCTATGTCCCAAAGTTGTATTCAAAGTATTAGATGGTTTGAGACATGGTATAGAAAGTCTTCCACTTGCTTTTTATGAAAAATGATTTCGATTGTAAAGAAAATTTTAAATTCTGCCTTATTTTCCTATGTTCTTATGTTCAAGAATGCTATGAGGCTTATATGAGACCCTTTGGGGTCAAGTACGCCGTGTCACATCTAGTGGGTAATCCTGGGTCGTGACATACTAAGATCGAAGCAGTGAAGAGTTGGGTAAGGCCTACTAATGTTTTAGAGGAAAGGAGCTTTATTGGTTTAGCTAGATACTACCGTCGGTTCGTTAAGGGATTTTCTTCCATTGCTTCCCAACTGACCAACTTGACCAAGCAGAATGTTCCCTTTGTATGGTCGAATGTGTGTGAAGAGAGCTTTCTGAAACTCAAGACCTTGTTGACTATTGCATTGATTCTTGCCTTTCTTGTGGAAGGTAAGAATTTCATTATTTATTGTGATGCATCTTATTCTGGTTTAGGTGCAGTGCTACTGCAAGAGAGGAATGTAATTGCCTATTCTTCAAGGAAATTGAAAGGGCACGAACGTAACTATCCGACCCATGATTTGGAGTTGGCTGCAGTTGTATTTGCATTGAAGTAGTGGAGACATTATCTATATGGAGTCAAGTGTGAAGTATATACAGATCATCACAGTTTACAATATGTGTTCACTCAAAAGGACTTGAATTTAAGGCAGAGAAGTTATTGAAAGACTATGACATTACTATTCTATATCACCCGAGAAAAGCTAATGTTGTGGTGGATGCCCTAAGTAGAAAAGCAGAGAGCATGGGGAGTTTAGCCCACTTATAGGCTTCTAGACTCCCATTATCTAGAGAGGTTAAAACTTTGGCTAATGACCTTATGAGGCTGGAAGTAATTCAGAAAGGAGGATTCTTAGCCTGTGTGGAGGCTATATCTTCTTTTCTTGACAAGATTAAAGGAAAGAAGTTTGATGATGAGAAGTTGAGCCGAATTCGAGATATTGTATTGCAAGGAGAGGCTAAAAAGGATGTGATTGATGAGGAAGACGTCTTGAGAATTAAGGGGCGGGTATGTATGCCCTGTGTTGATGATTTGACTGATCATACTATTCTTGTTATGGATTATAATTTGAGGTATTCTATACATCATGGTGCAACCAATATGTATCGTGATCTGAGACAACATTATTGGTGAAGTATAATGAAGTGTGGCATTGTTGATTTTGTTACCCATTGCCTGAATTTTTTAGCACGTAAAGTATGAGCATCAGAGGCCCGAGGGGACATTTCAGAGAATGCCCATTCCTAAATGAAAGTGGGAAAGAATTGCAATGGATTTTGTGGTTGGTCTTCCAAAGATAATGAGTAAGTTTGATTCTATATGGGTAATTGTTGACAGGTTAACTAAGTCTCCTCACTTCATTTCAGTCAGGGTGACTTATAATGTAGAGAAGTTAGCCAAACTCTATATCCGCGAGATTGTTCAATTGCATGGAATTCTAATCTCCATCATATCATATAGAGGTACACAATTTACTTCTAACTTTTGAAGGACATTGCAGGCTGAGTTAGGTAATAGATTGGATCTTAGTACCACATTTCACCCTCAAACCGATGGGCAGTCTGAGCGAAAAATTCAAGTTCTGGAGGATATGCTTTGTGCATGCGTGATAGATTTTGGTGGTCATTGGGATCAATTTTTACCCTTGGTAGAGTTTTTGTACAATAATAGCTATCACTCGAGTATTGATATGGCCCCGTTTGAGGCATTGTATGGGAGGAAATGTAGGTCTCCCATTGGTTGGTTTGATGCATTTGAGGTGAGACCTTGGGGTACCGATCTTTTGAGGGTATCGTTAAAGAAAGTGAAATTCATTCAGAAGAAGCTTCTAGCAGCTTAGAGTAGGCATAAAGAGTATATAGATCGAAAGTTTATGGAATGTGAGCAAGTCTTGTTGAAGGTTTCACCCATGAAGGGTGTGATGCGGTTTGGTAAGCGAGGTAAGCTTAGTCTGAGGTATATTGGGCCATTTGAAGTTCTTAAGCGTGTGGGGGAGGTGGCCTATGAATTGGCCTTGCCTCCATGGTTGTCAGGAGTGCACCTAGTATTTCATGTGTCTATGCTGAAAAAATATCATGGTGATGGAAACTACATTATTTGTTAGGATTTGATCATGCTTGATGAGAATTTGTATTATGAGGAGGAGCCTATAGCTATTCTAGATATGGAGGTCCGCAAGTTGAGGTCAAATGAGATTGCATCTATCAAGGTTCAGTGGAAGAATCAGACAGTTGAAGAATCCACTTGGGAGAGTCAGGCAGATATGCATGAAATATATCCACACCTTTTTATCGATTTGACACCCTTTCTTACCCTCTCCTTCTTTGATCGTTCGAGGATGAACGATGGGTAAATTGGTATCTAATGTAATGACCCGTAAGGTCATTTTGAACACTAGACCTATTTCTTTCATAAAAGAACCCCTCCGTAAATTTTAAATGGTGATTTTGAACTATTCGTTTAACTATGGTTATTTAGTTGACGGATATTTATTATATAATTAATTTTATTAGTTGGTGGTTAATGGGTCAAACCCATAATTTACGTTAATACCCTATATAATTTGACTATATATGAAATAATTTAAAGCAAGATACGGTTAGCATTCTTGGTTGTTTTATCGCAAGGGTGATGCGGCAAAGTCACTAACTACGAAGAGTAATTGTGAGTTTCTTTAGAACTTCAGATACAATTCCTTCATAGGAATATTTTGGAAGATTCGCTATATTAAATCATGAGCACTAATATATTTTATATTATTTTAGGAATGATATGAAGTGATGTAATGTAAGTGATAGGAATTTGATTATGTGAACAATAATTGAGGTGAGAAATAAATTACAATTATGACCAATAATAAGGTAATGATGAGCAAGCGATTGGACAATAATGTATAAGAATGTAGGATGGTCTTAGGTTCTATAATTTTATTTACTTGCAGATTGACATTACAAATTCCTTAATATGGTTTAGATGCTGGAATTTTTGTTATAATATTATATTATAATTTAAGTTTTAACTTATTGAGATAGATAATTAAATATTAAGTGTATTATATGATTCGAACACCATCAAAGTTATGATAATTGAAGAAATTGAGACTTATCCTTAGGCTTGAACTTTAGGAAAGTGATTATAGATTTGGGTGAGTTTTTGGGTCTAGGCTAGTCATATAGTAATATGGGTGTCTATAGACTCTTTTACTTATGAGCTATGCATGTTTAATAGATTGTAAATGTTCGAAGGCATTTAGGAAAGGAAAAGCTTCGGAAAATTAGCTTGCTCAGCTTTGATTTCTCGATGGAGGTAGCTTATGGTTTATTCTATGTGATAGATAAACTCTTAATAGTAATTGATATCCATTGAGTGATATTGTGAATTTTTCTATGTGCTTGGTGGTTGTGGTTTGGATGATTTATGTGGTGCTGTGATTAGGCTGAAATCCTGAGACCATAAAATTCATAATCTTGAACTTTCTCTATCGAAGTAATGCCTTGAAGAAAGATGGCTTGATGAAATATTGTTAATGGAGTGAAAAGTGGTGATAATAAATGATAAATTAACGATATTATTCTATAGGGTGTCATATTCTGACAAGATATATTGGATCGGGTGTCACGTTCCAACACGATATATTGGATCGGGTGCCACAAGCCGACACAATATTATTGGATCGGGTGTCACGTTCCGGCATGGTAATGTTAAAGGAAAACATATTAAACAAATTAATGCACTCAATCTCAAAGAACTCAATTCCCAAAAGATCTTGGTGTGGAGGCATGAGCCCTCGTGTGTGTTTTCGAAATTGTTGATTGATTCCGTACTTACTTTAGTGTTGTTGTCACTTGTTCATGTTGGTTGTTGCTTACCATCTGCGAAATGTCATAGTTGATTTTATACTATTACTCATTGCATATTAGTTTCCATTTTGAGTTGGCCAATTATATCTACTTAGTACATATTCCTTGTACTGACCCCTACTTGTGTTTTCTTCGTTTTCTTTTGTGGAGTACAATAAGATTACCATCAACTTCGACTCACCCTCAGCTCTAGCCAATCTCCAGCACATCAAATTTCAGGGTGAGCTATTCCTTCTAGCTCGTGCTGGATTCTCTGAGTCATGGCATGATGTCCTTAAATTTCGGATATAGACTATCCTGCTTACTTACTTAGGTGTCTTAAATACTCTTAGGCTTGATATTTTGAGAATAAATGTCCTTACTGTGGTGACTTTCAGGTTTAGGGAATAATATGTAATAGACTATAGAGGTTTTTCTTATTGGAACTTAAATAAGTTTTGAGCTTCCGCATTATGATTGTTTTCCGTAAGTTGAACACTTGATATAAGTTGGAGTTGAAATCGTTGGTTCGCCCACCTAGAATGGTTAGTGTGGGTGCCACTCATGACTTGTTTTGGGTCGTGACATTCTGGCAAGTGACATCATGCAAAGCCGATGGGAAATGGGTTCGGCGAGTGGTATTATGCCGATGGGAAATGGTTCTGGCAGGTATATGGACCTCATGAGTCTTCCATAGATTCCGACTATCCGATAGAGGAAGTAGGTGGATACCAATTTTTGGCCAGTGCATTGCATTGCATTCAATATTATCTATTCTTCTTGAGGTACTCATTTTTGATGATGTTTGTGGTATTTCATAATTTATTCTTTTTGATGTGCTTAACCTTTCTTATGGACAATTATTTTAGTTTTTAGACTTGTTTTATATTCGACTTATTTTGTATTCGTAGATGCTCTTGTACTGGTGTCACCAGGTCCTCGGATAATTTGACTTTTACTCATTTATTTCGCACTTGTACGAGTTAGTTCTTGATTTAATATTATTTTCGCATTAGTTAATTGTTAGTTGATAATGAAAGAGCAGGCATCACCTATTGGGTAATAGGTTTCCTCACGGCCTAATGGAATTTTGGGTTGTGACAAAATGGTATCAGAGCATGGTTCACAGTTCCTACTATGTATAAGAGCAGAGTCTAGTAGAGTCTTGCGGATCGGTGCGGAGACGTTCGTTACTTATCCTCGAGAGGCTATGGAACTTTAGGGAACTTCTATTCTTTCATTCCTTGTCATGCGTATGTGGTTCATTTTAAGATCTAAACTTTATTATTTCATTCTCTCGCCAATAGTGACGAGGCGTTCTCAAATTCGTAGGTCAATGATATTATTGACGTTACATGGTATGGTGCGAGAAGTTATGATGTAGTTAGCAAAATTACGAAGTAATAAGAGTTGTGACATTGAGATTGTTGGGTATAATATACATGGTTTGGCTGAGGTGTGATTTGGATGAAAATATTTTAAATGAATCTTATGACACATATGTGTTAATGATAAGTCAGTAATTGAGCAACTGAATGCTTAGATATTAATGTCTTAAAGACAAGAGTAAGCTTGGGAGGATTTATTAACCAAATGAGAGAATAGTTATCTTAAAAGGATATGATAAAAAGTTAACGGGTTGACAAAGACATAGATGATGATTCTTTATAATGATGTTTGAGGTTACATGACTTGTTATAAGATTCACAATAAAAAATTTCTTTCTATCCTTTAGAGTAGCGAAGTGTACAAAAATGAAGTTAGATAGTTCAATTTGAGTGACATAATGTCCATGTTGGTATATTGCTTGTTGGATGGAAGTCACGAGGTGGTTTAGGTATAAATCATCAAGAAATAGGAGCTAAAATGGATATCAATTTGTAAAAACATTTAAAATGGGGCTTAATAGTACATATTGACATATTGAACTTGTGAGGTGTTATTTGAAAATTGAATTAAGGATCACTAGTATTAGTTGAAACTAAAAGGGAAAGAGAATTCTTTAGTTAAAGAAGTTTGGCAAAATATATTTGTATGGCACTTGTTGAAATATTCATCGAGACATGATCATAGTGAGAAAGAATCACCCTACAATTCATGGACTAATATTTTGGTGGTTGGAAATATTATATCGACAAATAACTAACTTCATTGGAGTAATTAACAAGATTGTCCCCAACATTGTTCAGTATGCTTTCGATATTTGTAGTTTTATTTCGACTATGGTTCTACTTTTCTTTATGTACCTTATTATAAATTTGGATATATTTTGTGACTCTCCTTCTATGTTTGTATGTATTAAGACACCCTTAGATGATTCTTAATGGGGGATCAGTTACATTGATCTTAAGTTGTTGATTTGATAGGACACACGTGGATATACTTAACTATTTTAAATATGACAGACGTTGATATAATATTGGGTATAGATTGACTTCATCCATATTATGAAATTCTAAATTGTGATCTTAGATATGTTGGGTATTCTTAAACTGAAGTAGTCGGTCACCCTTAGTATCTATCCAAGGAATGTAATATCATTTTCAAAGACTCGGTGCATGATTGAAAAGTAATATCTCACCTATTTTTCTTATATTCATGATATGAGTATCGATACTTCTACTTTAGAATCAATATCAGTGATGAAATAGTTTTGAAGGTGTTCCACTTGATTGTGATGTTGATTTCAGTATTCACTTAGAGTTCAGAATCTAGCCCATTTCTATCATTTCTTATTGGAACACTCCAAGAGAATTAAAAGAATAGTAATAAAACTTTTTGAGTTAGTTCTTTTATTCAATGAAGTATATCTCCTTGAATTGCTCTAGTCAATTGTGAAAAGAAGGATGTGCATTGACTATAGAAAGTTTAACAAAGGAATTATTAAGGACACGTATCTTATGTCGCGTATTGAGGACATGTCTAGGAGTTTGGTAACCTTTAAGATTGAATTGAGAGTTGATTACTATCGATTCAAGGTAAGGCCGAATGATATCTTTAAGATAGCCTTCAAGACCATTTATGACATTATGAACTCTTAATTATGACTTTTGGGATGACTAACTCCCCATCAGCTTTTATAAAATTGATGAATAGCATGTTCATGGATCATTTAAGATTTCTTTGCTATAGTCTACATTGATGATATTTTGATCTACTTTCATAGTGGATAGAAGTATGAGTATCATTTGAGAATTGTACTCCAAAATTTGAAGAAAGAGCGACCTTATTTAAAGTTTTTTTTAAGTGTGAGTTCTATCTCAGTTTTGTATTATTTTAGGACATGTGGTGACTAAGGATGACAATATTATAGATTTATAGAGTATTGAGACAATTAGAGATTGGGCTAGGTCTACTTCACCTGTAGAGATCAAGAGTTTTGTGGGTTTGACCAGTTACCCCCAATTAAATTTAGATTACTTCTCTTTAATTGTCTCTTTTGACAAAACTAACTCAGAAAAATTTAACTTTCTAATGATCTAAGGAGTGTGATACTAGCTTTCAGAAGTTTAAGATTTTGTTGACTTCCAACTCGATTTTGATCTTATCAATGAAATACAAGGAGTTCACGGAGTATTATAATGCTTCGCAGGTTGATCATGGGAAAGTTTTGATGTATAAAGGTAAGTTAATAAAGTATACTTTGAGACAGTTAAAGGTGTAAAAGAATAACTACTCTACTTAGTTAGAGTTGACAATGATGTTTTTTTACTTTAAAAACTTGGAGGCATTATTTACTTGGAAGGTAATATGAGGTAGGGGCGGAGCTATGTGTAGATCAGGGGGTTCACCCATGTTTCTTGATAGATTTTGAGTGAGATCTTGATAATTTCGTGTTGGGTTTATGAATCAAAGAAAGTTTGAAAGAAACCAATTGATTCTAGATGAGTTAGGACCTAAAATTGAACACTAAAATTCATCAAATTTCTGGGTCCAAGCTGGGGAAATGCGCCCCCATAACGCCAGGAGGGATGGGAAATGTGCCCCCATAGCTCCAGGAGGGCTGGTGCCCTGCTCTAGTTGTGCGCCCCAAAGTACTCCCAGTACTTTTGGGGTTGGCATGACGCGCCACTTATACGCCAGAGTTGTTTATCATTTTTCTTCTCTGTTCTTCATTCCGTATGTGTTCCTTTGAATTGTGTCTTCGTTCTTTCCTTGATATTAACTTTTAAGGTTTTCATTAATCATGAAAGATCCTACTGTAACACTCCGGATTCAAAAGAGGGAAGCCTAGCAAAATTTCAGCAGTTCCAGGGTCCATGCATGGTGGCCAACCACGGCTCGTGGGTTGGACCACAGACCCTAGGTAGGTCTATGGATTGGTCATTCAAAAATGGGCTAGGGTGGGAACCAAGACTAGACCTATGGACCATCGGTGGATTCATTGTCTGTGGTCCAGGGGTTCGTAGGTTGACTGAAAATATATGACCACCAACCACAGTCCACCCGGACGGGCCGCAAGTCAGACCACGGTCCATCGGTTGGTGGGTCGGAGACAACTGACAGTTAGTTCAGGGGTAGTTGGGTCTTTTCCTAATTAATTAGTTCCTATACTACGTCGTTTTCCCCTTTACTAAGACCCCTATATAAGCTTTTTCAACCCCCAAAGTAACCCATTCACATCATTCTTCCAAATTCACAAAAGAAAAACCAAATCTCCTCTCCAAATATTTCTCTATCTAGAAACATGAAGAAGAAGAAGATTCAACCTAGGGTTTCAAGTCAAGGTCTCAATTTCTCCATTGAAGGCTAACTTTTGGTTCAAGATATGATAGTTTTCATCCATGGATGAAATGAATCCATGGAGTTCTCAAATTCCTCTATATTAAAAGGTAGAATTCCCCAATTGAGTTAGGGTTTTCTTCAATTATCATGGGTTCTTTTCATTCTTGATCTATTGATTTAATTAAGATGTCTTATGCATGAATTGATGAAATATGATGATTTTATGTTGATTTCCGCATGAACCCATTTAATCCCCATGTTTTCAAGTTATGAATCATATAATGTGGGACTTTTATCTTCAAGGAAGATTTTTATGAAATTGAGCATGTATTGCAAACTTTACATGTATTTATGACGAAATCCATATCTAACACATGCTTTCTTAGTGTTTATGATTGAAAGTGGGTTTTGAACCTCAAGAGGTAAATTATGGACTTGTGCATTTTCTTATGAAATCTATGCAATTGTTTTAAGGATGCTTTGAGAGTAAAGTACCAATGATGATGTTGTGTTGTGAAAGAATATTCTCATAAACACATAATAGCATGATGTGAAAGGTTTTCTCACATAGAAAAGATTCTTAGGTTGAAAGGCTTTCTTACCTTATTGAATCAAAGAGTAAGAGTTATCCTAATGAACTAACTTAAATTGGTTGTCCAAAAGCACCTTTCCATGATTAATGAATTCAAGTAAGAAATGACTATTCCGTGGGATTTATGCTTAGCACCGAGTGGATATTGATGATGGGTTGGATGCTCTCCCGTTAGTAGAGGCCGAGTTTCTAGAAGCTTTCTCATGAGATGGAAGCTCCCCCGTTAGTAGAGGTCGAGTTTCTAGTAGCAATCTCCTTATCCCTTAACTATGTGCCCCCATAGGTTGATTATCTAGTGGATCCTCCTAAACTAGAATTTATGGTCCTTACTTTGGCAAGTAGGAAAATCCTTTTCGGTGTGGGAGACACCGGGGGATCATGTTATAGATCACATGGTCTCTATGTCGGTTAAGGCTAATTCTCCATAAGTAATAATGAACTAAGGTTACTTCAAGAAGTATCGCATATGAGTTTAAAGGTTTTAAAGATGAAGTTAGCCTGCATTGACCATGATTTATGACTTATGTTTTATTACTCTTTTATATCATGTTTTAGCTTGGTAAATTGCATGTCATGAAATTAAATGTCCCTTTTATAACATTATCTAAATGTTTTATGCATGACTCTCATACTGGGTACATTGTTTTGTACTAACGAATACTCTTGCCTACATTTCCCCAAATGTAGGGTCCGACAGTCAGGGTACTCAGTTTCGTGGCTAGAGGTTGGCTTGATATATTTCGAGCTTTGCTGAGTCCTCATGCTTCGAGGACGGATTTTAGTGTTTAGTTCCATTTTATGTATTTTTTCTTTTGAACATGATGTATAGGCTAGTCCTAATTTCATTATGTTGTATTAGATGGCTATGATGAGACAAGTGTATTAGACTTCCACTTTAGTTTATAAAATGTTTTGGACTTGGACTATTGTTTTACTCTTATTGTTCTATTTCTTATGTTACGAGCTAAGTGGCTTGTACAGAGTCTTTCGGGGTTCTATACGCCATGTTACATTGAAGGGGTACCCTGGGTCGTGACAAACTTGGTATCAGAGCCAGGTTTAGAATGATCCTAGGATTTCTCATAAGCCACGTCTAGTAGAGTTTTTTTCATAAGTGTGAAGCACACCACATTTATGAATGAGAGGCTACACGATGATTAGGAAACTCCACTTTTTTCATTACTATTAAGTCGTGCGATAGAGTTCAACTCTATAAGGTCTCTCTCCTAATCCTTATCATATGTTCTTCAGGATATGGCTTCATGAAGAGCTTATACTTGAAGGAATGTGAGGGAGAATGCGGAACAAGAAGATCTTCCCCAAGCTCCTCAAGTTTCGGTCAATCCTTTGGCCAAGCAAGTGTCGAATGCGGAGTTTAGGGTTGCTTTTCAAGTATTGGCCTAGCCATGACGACCCAAGCCAATAGGGATGTAGTGGTTCCCATAATCCCAAATATGGGTACGATTGCTTCATAAGTGAGGGACTTAACAAGGATGAATCCTCCGGAGTTTCATGGTTCAAAAGTTGAGGAAGATCCTCAAGAGTTTCTTGATGAGGTCTATAAGGTGTTGATGATCATGGGAGTTACGTCGGTGGTAAAGACGGAGTTGGCCGCTTCTCAACTAAAAAATGTGGCTCAAATTTGGTATAACCAATTGAAGGAACGGAGACCAAAAGATGGGGGTCCTCTTGATTAGGAGAAGTTTAAGGCTGCTTTTCTTGATAGGTTCTTTCCCTGTGAGATGAGGGAAGCCAAGGTGCTTGAGTTCATTAACCTTCGACAAGGAAGTATGAGTGTGAGGGAATATGCTCTAAAGTTCACTAAATTGTCTAAGTATGCTCCAACTAGGGTTGCCGATTCAAGGGCTAAGATGAGTAAGTTTGTTTCGGGTGTGTCCGAAATGGTGGTTAAAGAGTGCCAAACCGCTATGATCATTAATGACATGGACATTTCTCGTCCCATGGCACATGCAAAACAAATTGAGGAGGAGAAACTCAAGGAAAAGTCTAGGGAGGCAAAAAGGGATAAGATCGGTGATGGAAATTTCTCTAGTGTAAGGTCCGATGGACAAGGTCATCCAAGATTCCGACAAAGGTTTTCCGGTCAAGGTTCCTCCAATGCTCCTCCTAATTTCAACCAAGATAGGGTGTCTAACCCTAATCCTCAAGGAGGTAATGGTAGTGGATCTTCATTGCTTAGGTATAATTGTACTAAGTGTGGAAGAAAGCACGAGGATTAGTGCCTAGCCGGCACGGATGGTTGCTTTGGTTGTGGTAAGAGTGGTCACAAAATTAGGGATTTCCCGATGCTTATGGCTAAGGGGAAAAAGGTCAACCAAGCTACTACTAGTGGTGCGAGTTCCAATGCTCCTAAGCAAAAGTACTTCTATGCTCTTTAAACTTGAGTTGAACACGAGAGTTCTCCTGATGTGGTTACCGGTATGTTGAAAGTTTTCCAACTAGATGTATATGCATTACTTGATCCCGGTGCTACCTTGTATCTTGGGATGCCTAATTAACGTTTCAAGGACACTACATCCAATTCTAAGTGTCAACGATCGTTAGTTAGTATATAACCCAACCAACTAGTTAGGGTCGTTCCCACAGAGAGTACCTTTCTTTGAATTCAACTACGAAAGTATGATAATGACCTTTGCAGTTGAGCAGCACACACTTAAGAGTTTAATAATCAATTTTTCAGGATGACGTTACCAACACACTTCAAAGTATTACAAGAAACAATCAGAAAATTAGAACACACTTGGGGGGTTGACTAACCAACTATCGAACTCAACTTAATGGGTGTACATCATTACCGATAATGCTAATTCGTCATGAGTAGAATAGACTATGAGTAAAACAACTTTCTCTTGAATAATTGCTTTATTTTCATTGAGTTATGTCGAACCTCAACACTATCCATAAGCTAACCAGCCAACGTTCTCATCAAACCTACTCTTATGAGCTAGATACAAAGGCTGGGTCTTGGGTTTCACTTTCTTAAGCTGAAACAGTAAAGACCCAGTACTAAGAATGCAAATTTACTACGTTGGTTCTGTTCTTCTCTCTCGAGCAAGAACAAAACTCTCAGATCTATCACACCAAAGACGCAATAATGAAGTCAAAACACCATAATAATCTAGACCCACTTCAAATTAACACAAACAATCGCTAATCAATAACACCCATTTAGTAGAATGCAACAATTGGTCACATTGTCAAACCCCAAGGTTAGTGTTTTAGCCAATCATAGAGAAAAGATGAAAATCAACACCTGCCTAATTTTCCATAGCTGGGTAAATGAAATTCAAAATTTAAAGTCAATTAAAATCTTTTCTATTACAAAAGCTCAATGAAAAACCTTGCTAAAATCACTTGAAATCCACAATGGTAGTGTTTTTGCTCTCACACTTTTGTTCCCTCCGTTTTAGAATGCCTTCTCTCTCCTGCAAAAATCAATTTATACAAGTCTGATGTGAAAGTTTGGGACAAATCGGTGAGGTAAGTTGGGCTTCGCCGACACACTAATTTTTCTTCATCTCACCTTTAGTTTTCCACCTCTTCTTAGTCCAACCATTGTAATTTTAGGCGAGCCAGATCGGGATCACCCAGTGATTCCGCGATGCTCCCTTTTTCCTTTCATCTCGCCCATTAGCACTTATCTAGATCTCCATCAGTACTTTTGGCGACCTGGTCATCCGTCGCTGAAGTGATAGGCAATAGGCCGAATGGAACTGCTGCTCACTGAAGCTATCCCTAATTTAGCATTAGCGTTCTGTAACTTCAGGCGGTAGAGTGGCAACTTGGCGAGTCGCCGAGTGACCTCGGTGATAATCAGGCTTGTTTTACCTTTCTCTTTTTTGCTCGTGTTGTCTCTATTGCCCATCTTTGTCCTAGTTTTGTTCCTCAATCCATTTATCAGAAAATTAATGATTTTACATCAGTTATTAGCACAAAATAACCATTTGAGGACACTAAATCTATCCAAATAAAGCCCTAAATGAGTCCAAATCTTGGACTCATCAATGCCATATGTTACTATGAGGTTTGATGTTCTTTCGGATGTGCTGCCTGAACATTTTTCTATCTTTACTCCTGTTAGTGATTCTATTGTGGCTAAGAGGGTCTATAAAAAGTGTCCCGTTTCCTTGTCCCATAGAGTTACTTTTGTTGACCTGGTAGAGCTTGATATGTTAGATTTTGATTATCATGGGTATGGATTGGCTGCACTCATTTTATGCTTCTATCGATTGTAGAACTCCTGTAGTCAAGTTTCAGTTTCCGAATGAGCCTATCCTAGAGTGGAAGGGGGGAAATTCTATGCCTAAGGGTCCGTTTGTTTCTTATCTTAAAGTTAGAAAGATGATTTCTAAGGGTTTCTTTGACCATCTAGGGTGAATGATGTAGATTTTGAAACCCCTTCTCTCGAGTCGGTCCCCATTGTTAATGAATTTTTAGAAGTGTTCCCACATGATTTACCAAGTATTCCTCCCAAGCGGGGAATAGACTTCTGTATTGACCTTCTCCCAGATACGCAATCTAGTTCTATTCCTCCGTAGTATATGGCTTTGACAAAACTTAAAGAGTTGAAAGAACAATTGAAAGACTTATCGGATAAGGGTTTCATCCGATCGAGTATCTCTCCATGGGTGTTCCAATTTTATTTGTGCAAAAAATGGATGGTTCTTTTCATATGTTTATCGATTATCGATAATTGAACAAAGTGACTATTAAGAATAAGTATCCTCTCCAAATGATAGATGATTTATTCGACCAACTTCAAGGAGCAAGTTATTTCTCTAAGATTTATATCCTATCAGGTTATCACCAATTGAGGGTGAAAGATGATGACATTCCGAAGATGGCTTTTTGAACCCGGTATGGTCATTATGATTTTTTGGTAATGTCGCTTGGATTGACTAATGCTCTAACGACATTTGTGGATTTGATGAATAAGGTGTTTAGACAATACCTTGACATGTTTGTGATTGTGTTCATTGATGATATTTTGATCTACTAAAGGAGTGAGGATGAGATATTGGTCATTTGGGGATCGTGTTGCAAATTCTTAAGGACCAACAACTTTTTGCAAAGTTTAGCAAATGTGAATTTTGGTTAAGGTGCGTACCCTTACTTGGTCAAATTTTTTCGAGTAAGAGTATTGAGGTAGATCCTAGGACGACATATGCGGTCAAGAGTTAGCCTAGATCTCTAACTCACTCGGACATTAGAAGTTTCTTGGGTTTAGCCGGTTACTATAAAAGGTTTGTTGAGGGTTTCTCTTCAATTGCCTCTCATTTGATGACTTCGACTCAAAAGAAGGCTAAGCTCATATGGTCCGAGTTATGTGTAAAGAGTTTCTAAGAGTTGAAGAATAGACTTACTTCTGCCATGATGTTGACTTTACCGGAAGGGGAGAATGGTTTTGTGGTTTATTGTGATGCCTCGGGAATTGGTCTAGGGTGTGTACTTATGCAAAATGGGAATGCTATTGCCTATGCCTCAAGGCAACTTAAAATCCATGATAAGAATTATCCTACTCACGACCTTGAGTTAGCGGCAATCATTTTTGCCTTAAAGATTTGGGGACACTATTTGTATGGAGTACGTGTAGATGTGTTTACCGACCACAAGAGTTTGCAATATGTGTTTAATCAAAAAGATCTAAATCTTTGCCAATGAAGGTGGCTTGAGTTATTGAGGGATTATGACATGAGTGTTCTTTATCATCCCGGTAAAGCTAATGTGGTAGTGGTTGCACTTAGTCAGTTGTCTATGGGTAGTGTTGCTCATATTGTAAAAGAAAAGAAAGAGTTTGGTCGAGATGTTCATAGATTGGCTCGACTAGGTGTTCAATTGGTGGACTCCACCAAAGGTGGTGTTATGGTTCACAATAGTTCCGAATCATCTTTTGCAGCGGATGTAAAAGCCAAGCAAGGTCTTGATCTAATTTTGGTAGAATTGAAAGAGGCGGTGTAGGGGAAATCCATTGAGGCTTACTCCCAGGGGGCAGATGGGGTACTTAGATACCAAGGTCAATTATGTGTTCCAAATGTGGATGACTTGAGGGAACATATTTTAGCAGAAGCCCATAGTTCACGGTATTCCATTCACCCGGGAGCCACCAAGATGTACCGTGATTTACTGGAGGTCTATTAGTTGTATGGGATGAAGAAAGATATTGTAGGATTTGTGGCTAAGTGTCCAAATTGCCAACAAGTGAAAGTTGAGCATCACAAACCGGGAGCTTTGTGTCAAGATATTAGCATTCCTACTTGGAAGTGGGAAGACTTGAATATGTACTTTATAGTTGGTTTGCCTCGCACCCGGTGATAACATGATTCGATTTAGGTGATAGTAGATAAGGTGAAGAAATTGGCTCATTTCCTTCCCGTCAAGGCTTCCTACTCGCCGGAGGACTATGCCAAGTTGTAATTGAGAGAAACGGTAAATTTTCATGGAGTGCCTTTGTCCATTATTTCCGATCGTGGTACCCAGTTCATTTCTCAGTTTTGGAAATCATTTGAAAAAGGGCTTGGCACTAAGGTTAAGCTTAGTACAACTTTTCATCCCCAAAATGATGGGCAAGCTGAGCGTTCTATCCACACTTTGAAAGATATGTTAAGGGATTATGTGATCGATTTTAAGGGCAATTGGAACGACCATTTACCATTGATTGAGTTTGCTTACAATAACAATTATCACTTAAGTATTGAGGCCTTATATGGTAGGATGTGTAGATATTCTATAGGCTGGTTTGAGGTGGGTGAAGTTTCCCTAATAGGTCCCGAATTGGTACAAGAAGCCATGGAGAAAGTTTGACTTATAAGGGAAAAGTTGAAAACGACTCAAAGGCGGCAAATTTCTTATGCCGATGTAAGAAGAAGGGATCTAGAGTTTGAGGTTAACGATTGGGTTTACTTGAAAATCTCACCCCTGAAGGGTGTAATGAGGTTTGGTAAGTAATGGAAGCTTAGTCCCCGGTATGTAGGCCCATATCGTGTTTTGAGACGTATTGGTAAGGTTGCTTATGAGTTAGACTTGACAAATAAGTTGGCAACAGTGTATCCTGTTTTCCGTGTCTCTATGCTTAAGAAGTGTGTTGGTGATCTGAACTCCATAATTCCACTAGAAGGGTTGGGAGTTGGTGAAAGTCTTCCTTATGAAGAAGTTTCGGTCGAGATTTTGGACCGGAAAGTTAAAAAGTTGAGGAACAAGGAAATAGCTTCCTTGAAGGTATTATGGAGGAATCGGTTATTAGTTGAGGGTGCTACTTGGGAGGCCGAAGCCGATATGATGTCTTGATATCCTCATCTCTTTCCTTCTACTCCTATTCTAGCTTGAGGTAATGAGTTCCTCTTGGTTTATCCTTGTTTATAGAGTCATGTGTTTTTATGTGTTTCCATGATTTCCTTATGTTATGCATGTTCATGAAAACTTGTGTTTTGAAAGAAAATGAGTTTATATGATTGATTTCCCTCATGTTGTTGTGCACTGAGTATGAGTTGCCTATAGACTTCATAAGATGAATTGATTAACATGCTTTAGCTATGTTTTTTGAGATCGAATTGCATATGAGCTCCATGAGATTGTGTTGAACATACTTTTAGATTGGAGAAGGTAGTTCCTCCTTGAAAATGAGTAATGTTGAAAATTCATGTATATTGGGTTGCTAGATCTAGTTCTTACTTCCTTGTAATACATATGACTATGATTTGCTTGGAGTTAATTAAGGGTGAAGGGATAAAGAAAGGTCATAATTGCACAAGTTTCTTCCAAGAAAAAGTAAGGCTCAAAGGGTGCTCAAAGAAAGTTCACACACTCATAAGGTAGGCCACAAAAGAGGTATAATGTCAAGTTGTTTCACTTTTTAAAATTATTGCCTAAGATCATTTCAAGAGCTTGCATCTCTTAGTCAACCAGACCAATGGGGAAAATTCTAGGTGTCATCACACATGGATCACAGTAAGCTCATCACACAAGGCATTGACACCAATGTCAAACAAGATTCCACACTTTCGCTAGTGTACAACGTTCATCACAAGAGACTAAATTTGATAACCGGCTAGTCACAACGAGATGCAAAAAGTTCACATATTTTCTATGCAACTTCATTTGGCCTCATCGTAGCCGCACATTCATTTTTGTTCGATTATGAGCACTATTCAAGTCATCGGTATTGAGCAAGACCGATACTCAAATTTGCAAAAGAACAACCACATTCATACACAATCAAGAGGTGGCAAAAAAAAAAGGGTCCAAGAACACCTAGGAATTCACTTCCAAGAACACACCCCACCAAAAACATTCAACATTATCCCCAATGTGAGTAGAGAACGGACACTCCCGCAAATAAAACAAGAATAAAGATAAAAAATAACAAATAAAGATAAAATTCTAGTATGTATAAAAAGAAATGTAGATCAAGGTGATGAGGAATCTTCACTAAGCGCCTAGTTGGTGGGAAAATGAACCAGTCGCGGAAGGCTTCGGTGGTGTGCCCAATGGTCTAGGTCTTTCCCTTAGTTATAGTGTGCAACACTGGCATAAAGGGGTGAATCGGCGCAGATGAATGAGATCGCCAAAGATGTTGGTGATTTGCATAATGGACTTGTAACGTCGCCAAACAATCATTGAGTTACGCTGTCAGTGCTGAAGTATAAGAGTGGGAAAAATCGGGTCTCCTAAGCACATCGACGATTCACCGAGTGGTGAAGATCTCCTGCCGAATGTTCCAGTATCTCAACCCCATTTTTGAAGTCCATAAGGCAGACTATGTCGTGCTTGCCAAACGGTTATGGTGACTCGCCAATAGGATCTTCTTCTCACACAATATCATGTACTTGCAAAATCAATATACATTATTTCAAACACTAACACTTGGATTGCCTCCCAAGAAGCACCTTATTTAACATTGTGGCACAACGTGGAAATGATCTCACGCATCTTCCAGGTACACCACCTCAATCAAAGAAATCTCTTGGCAATCGCCAAAGTATAACTTCAAGCGTTGCCCATTCACCTTGAATGCAGGTCCTTCTTGACCTTTAACTTCGATGGCACTATTTGTGAACACTCGTGTCACTCTAAATGACCTTGACCATTTGGACTTGAGCTTTCTTGGAAAGAGTCTAAGTCTAGAGTTATATAGTAACACCCAGTATCCCACTTTGAACTCCCTCTTAAGGATTTTAGAATCATGCCATTTCTTCATCTTTTCCTTGTAAAGGGCTGAACTTTCGTAAGCCTTGAACCTGAATTCGTCCAACTCATTTAACTGCTCTACTCTCTCTTTTGAAGTCTTTGTCCAGTTCAAATTTAGAGCTTTCAATGTCCATAATGCTTTGTGTTCCAATTCAACTGGTAGATGGCAAGATTTACGAAAAAAATCGAGTGGATTAGATAGATATCCCTTCAACATAGGTCATCGAAAGGATCTCGGAGACCAACCAAAATACGAAAGCCAGGATCTTTCAGAAAATGGATTCCTATTCAAAGAGTGCATAACCGCATGGATAAGCTCACACTAACCCGTCAATTTGGGATCCAAAACTAGATTATACGGAGACATACCGATTGGTATTTTGTATGCGGTGCGATAAGCCCATAGCGTGTCATCAAGCTTCCAAGACCAATCAGTCCTAGTAGCATTTACTATCTTGGACAAAATGCTCTTGATCTCCCGGTTTGACACTTCAACTTGACCGCTCGTTTGGGGATGATATGGAGTTGCTACTTTGTGTTTCACTCCACACTTACTTAATGCGGCTGAGAATCACTCTTTGCAAAAGTGGGATCCCCCATCACTAATAATAGCCTGAGGAGTACCAAATCTAGCAAAGATGTAGCATTTCAGGAATTGAACAACACTTTTCCCTTCATTGTTTGGGAGTGCAACAATCTCCACCCATTTAGAAACATAATCTACAGCCACCAAGATATACTTATTACCAAAGGAACTCACAAATAGGTCCATGAAATATATTCCCCAAACATCAAATAACTCAACTTCTAAGATGGGCGTAATAGGTAACTCGTGTCTCTTGGACACTCCACTTTGTTTTTGACATTGAGTGCACTTATTAACAAACTCATGAGCATCCTTGTAGAGGAACGACCACTAGTAGCCACTTTGGAGAACTTTAGCAGCTGTACATACACCACCATGATGACCACCAACTGGTGAAGCATAGCAGGCATGAAGAATTTTGATGGCTTCTTCTTCCGGAACACATCTCCTAATGATATGGTTTGCACACTCTCTGAACAAATGTGGTTCATCCCAAAAGTACTTCTTAACATCGAACAAGAACCTTTTTTGTTGGTAGAAATTCAGTTCATCCGACATTAATCCACACACTACGTAATTGGCAAAATCAGCATATCAAAGGGGTTCTTTGAGAGTTATCGTGAATATCTGTTCATTGGGAAAAAAATCATTTATGTCGATCTCCAGCTTGCCAAATTCCTTTCCTTCCAATCTTGATAAGTGGTCAGCCACCTGATTTTCATAACCTCTCATATCTTTGACCTCAAAGTCGAATTCTTGTAATAGTAGCACCCACATTATCAACATTGGCTTGGCATCCTTCTTTGCCATTAGATAACGCAGTGCAACATGATCAGTGTGAACAACCACTTTAGTACCTAGCAAGTACGCCTAGAACTTCTCAAACTCATAAACTACCACAAGCAACTCTTGTTCAGTAACATTATAGTTATGTTGAGCACTGTTTAGAGCCTTGCTTGCGTAGTAAATGGGGTGAAATATTTTGTTGCGCTTTTACCCCAATACAACACCCAATGACGTGCCGCTTGCATCACACATTACTTCAAAGGATTCTGACCAATCAGGACTAATGATGACCAGGGTGGAGACCAATTTTTCTTTCAAGCACTTGAAAGCCACCATGCAAGCATCATCAAAGTGGAATTTCACCTCCTTTTCTAAGAGTTTTCATAGAGGATGTGCAATCTTTGAGAAGTCTTTGATGAACCTCCGGTAAAAACCGGCATGTCCCAAGAAACTATGAACACCCTTCACCGAAATTGGTGGTGGTAATTTCTCAATCACTTCAATCTTCACTTTATCAACCTCCAGCCCATTTTGCAACACTGTTACCAAGAACTATACCCTCCTTAACCATGAAATGGCATTTTGCCCAGTTTAGGACCAAGTTTGTCTCCACGCATCTTTGGAGAACTTGTCGTAAGTGTTCTAAACATGCTTTAAAAGTGTCACCCACAATCGAGAAGTCATCCATAAATACCTCCAATGAATCCTCCACAATATCTGCAAAAATAAATAACATGCAACGTTGAAATGTTGCCGGAGCATTACATAACCCAAACAACATTCTTTTAAAGGAAAAAGTGCCATAAGGGCAAGTGAAGGTGGTTTTCTCTTGGTCTTCCGGAGCAATGGAGATTTGGTTGTAACCGGAATACCTATCCAAAAAGCAATACCAACCTCTCACTGAGAATCGGTAAAGCATTTGATCCATGAAAGGCATGGAAAAGTGATCCTTTTCAGTCCATGAATTTAACTTTCGATAATCCATGCATACTCTCTATCCGGTCACCAGTTTTATAGCTACAAGCTCCCCTTATTTCGTTTGGGACTACTGTGATACCTCATTTTTTTAGCACATATTGTACCAAACTTACCCATTTGTTATCCGCAATAGGATAGATCACACCTGCGTCCAACCACTTTATTATCTCCTTTTTCACCACCTCTTGCATCGGTGGGTTCAATCTCCGCTGATGTTCAACACTTGACTTACAATTACTATCAAGCTAAATTTTTTGAGTGCAAATGCTGGGAGGAATGCCCACTATGTCAGTGATAGTCCAACCTATAGCTTTGATATGACTTCTCAACGCCTCAAGGAGCAATTTTACCTGCCATTCTAGCAAGTCATCTGCAATGATTACCGGTAAGGTGTTATTTTCCCCCAAGAAGGCATATTAAAGATGGGAGGGAGGTACTTTCAACTCCAGGTTTGGTGGTTCTTCTGTTGATGGCTTTGTGGGAGGACTCTCTTGATTTTTTAGATCAATGTCCAACTTCAATGGAGTCTTTGAATACTCTCCCAAATCTGAAAGAGCAGCTACTACCTCTTCATAGCCTTGGATTTCGAATTCATCATAGTTAACAAGCACAACTTCAAGTTGTTCACTCATACACATCAAATGGCTCACACTAGCTACCGCCTCATCAATAATATCAACAGTGGAGACCATGTGAATATCACTTGGGTATTTCATTGACTTACAAACATTAAAGGTTACTTCATCTTCGTTCACACGAAACTTCAATTCTCCGCTTTCAACATCCACCATCGCCCTCTCGGTTGCCAAGAATGGTCTTCCTAAAATGATGGGAATTTCAGCATCTATTTCACAATTGAGAATGACAAAATCAGCCGGGAAAATGAATCGATCAACCTTTACCAAGATGTCATATAGTATTCCCATAGGATGTTTAATTGATTGGTCCATCATCAAGAGTCTCATTGTTGTGGATTTCGGTTCCCCCAACCCGAGTTGTTTGTAGATCACATATGGCATTAGGTTGATGCTTGCTCCCAAATCGCATAGGGCTTTAGCAAATTGGAGCATGCCGATGGTGCAAGGGATGGTGAATGCTATGAGATCTTCTCTCTTTTTGATCAGCTACTTAGTCATAATTGCACTACAACTATGGGAAACTTCGATTGTCTCAAAATTCAAGTTCCTTTTCTTGGTGACTAACTCCTTCATAAACTTGGCATAACCTGACATTTCCAACAACGCTTCCACAAGAGGGAGATTAATCGATAATGTCTTGAACACTGATAAAAACTTCTTGAATTTCTCATCCTCATTCTTCTTCTTTAGACGTTGGGGAAATAGGGGAGATATTTTGGGTAAAGGTTGCATAACTTTTGGAACTGGATTGTGTTTCTCCATCTCTTTTTGTGGTCATCTGGCAATGCTTTGAATGATAGGTATCTTTTTTTCCTCCATACCTTAGTCTTCTTCATGCTTTTGAGCTTCTTCATTGCCCGTTACATCGCCTATTGCTACCTTTCCACTACGAGTAACCACAGCTAACCCTCTATCATCATCTTCCATTGTCATTTTTGGTTCCAATTATGCTGAAAGTAAACTCAACTAACCTTCAAGTATCTTGATTGCATCTGCGTGAGAGTTCACTTTATTGTTCAATGATGAAAAGTCAGCTTTCATCCCTTTTAACAAATCATCCGAACCTTCAACTTTATCAAGGATGCGTGACAACAAATCATTCACCTGGGGACTACTTGCACTCCCTTTCGATTTTGGGCTCTCACTCGAGTGAGTGTGGTCCCCTCCATGGTGATCCTCCCTTCTTCAATAGTCACTTTACTCGGCCCAATCTTGATAGTATATCATTTGCTCTTCCTCCTTTTGATAGTTCCAACCTTGATTCCCACCTCGCTGTAAATAGCATGGGTGGAAACCCTCCTCGTATATCTTGGAGTTCTAACCTTGATTCTCCCTCGGATTTGAATAACCTGAGGAAGAACCCTCCTCAACTCTAAACACTCCACTTGTCCCCTTGGGTTTTCCCGCATTCTCCATCATATGCTCTTGCAATAGTTCCATTTGGGTCAACATTTTCTTGATGTTTGCATCCCTTTCTCTTTCCTTATCAAGTTGTTTTTGTGTCATTCTAAAACAAAAAGGAGCGACTTGATCCATTTGAGTGTACCAAGCTTGATTTATTTTCGTCATGTCATCAAGAAGAAATGAAGCCACCTCAAATGATTGCAACATTATTCCCCCTCGTCCTAATTGATCAGCCACTCTTTTATTAACTAAATCAAGACTCCGGTAAAAATATTGGAGTAGCAAATCATTTGGTATCCCATGAGTTAGGCATTTAAGTAAGAGTTTCTTAAACCTCACCCACGTTTCATGGATGGGTTCACCCTTCCATCGCTTGAAACCTTGAATGTTGTCTCTAAGTTTCATCATCCTTGATGGGGGGAAAGAATCTTACATTGAATGCTATAGTCAGCTCCTCCCATGATGTGATGGAATTGTTTGGTAACTCGGCCAACCACTTGTTAGCCTCGCCCGTTAAACATTGTGGAAATAATCGAAGCCGGATTGACTCTTGTGACACATTCTTGAATGAAAATGGGCTGCACACCTCTGTAAAATTTCTGACATGCTTACGTGGGTCTTCGTGTTCTAGCCCTGCATAGAGTCCCCTCATTTGGAGGAGATGAAGGGTTGTGCTAGTGACCTCAAATATTGCATTCCCCTCAGCTTGTGGTATGCAAATTGCACCCATTTCACCTGATTGAGATGGGTTGTAAACACTATTGATATCATCGATATCGTCCTGATGACCTGCTTGACTACCATTTACCTCTTTCTCACTCATTTTTACTTATATGTAGTCCAACCAACACTAAACAATGCAGCCCAAGCCAATTCAACTACTACCATCAAATTCAAAAATCAAATCTTCAATCAAAGAACTCTAATTAACGCTACTCCCCGGCAACGGCGCCATTTTGATTAACGTTTCAAGGACACTTCATCCAATTCTAAGTGTCAACGATCGTTAGTCAGTATATAACCCAACCAACTGATTTGGGGTCGTTCCCACAGAGAGTAGCTTTCTTTGAATTCAAATACGAAAATATGATGATGACCTTTACAACTGAGCAGCATACCCTTAAGAGTTTAATAATCAAATTTTTAGGATGACGTTACCAACACACTTCAAAGTATTACAAGAAACAATCAGATAATTAGAACACACTTGGGGGGTTGACTAACCAACTATCGAACTCAACTTAATGTGTGTACATCATTACCGATATTGCTAATTCGTCGTGGGTAGAATGGACTATGAGTAAAACAACTTTCTCTCAAATAATTGCTTTATTTTCGTTGAGTTTTCTCGAACCTCAACACTATCCATAAGCTAACCAGCCCACGTTCTCATCAAGTCTAATCTTTCGAGCTAGATACAAAGGCTGGGTCTTGGGTTTCACTTTCTCAAGCTGAAACCGTCAAGACCCACTACTTAGAATACCAAATTACTACGCTGGTTCTGTACTTCTCTCTCTCGTAAGCACAAAACTCTAAGATCTATCACACCAAAGATGCAATAATGAAGTTAAACCACCATAATAATCTAGACCCACTTCAAATTAACACAAACAATCGCTAATCGATAACACCCATTTAGTAGAATGCAACAAATGGTCACATTGTCAAATCCCCAAGGTTAGGATTTTAGCCAATCATAGAGAAAAGATGAAAATCAACACTTGCCACGTTTTCCATAGCTAGGTAAATGAAATTCGAAAGTTAAAATTAACTAAAATCTTCTCTATTACAAAATCTCAATGAAAACCCTTGCTAAAATCACTAGAAATCCACAGTGGTAGTGTTTTCTCTCTCACACTTTTGTTTCCTCTGTTTCAGAATGCCTTCTCTCTTCTACAAAAATCAATTTATACAAGCCTGATGTGTGGCTGTTTGGGAGCAATTGGCGAGGTAAGTCGGGCTTCGTCGACCGTTCAACGATTCACCAATTTTCCTTTATCTCGCCTTCCATTTTTCCACCTCTTCTTAGTCCAACCACTGTAATTTTAGGCAAGCTAGATCAGGATCACCGAGTGATTCTGCGATACGCTTTTTTTCCTTTCATCTCACCCATTAGCACTTATCTGGATCTCCATCAGTACTTTTGGTGACCTGGTCATCCATCACTAAAGCGATCGGCGACACGTTGAATGGAATTGCTTCTCGTCGAAGCTGCCCCTAATTTAGCCTCAGAGTTCTGTAACTTTAGGTGGTAGAGTGGCAACTTAGAGAGTCACCGAGTGACCTCGGCGATCATCAGACTTGTTTTCCCCTTCTTTTTTTGCTCGTGTTGATTCTATTGCCCATCTCTGTCCTAGATTTGTTCCTCAATCCATGTATCTAAAAACCAATGATTTTTATCCGTTATTAGCACAAACTAAGCATTTGAGGACACTAAATCTATCCTAATAAGCCCCAAATGAGTCTAAATCTTGGACTCATCAACGCCTTATGTTGCTATGAGGTTTGATGTTCTTCCAGATGTGTTTCTAGAACCTTTTTCTGTCTTTACTCTTATTGGTGATTCTATTGTGGCTAAGAGGGTCTATAGAAAGTGTCCCATTTCCGTGTCCCATAGAGTTTCTTTTATTGACACGGTAGAGCTTGATATGTTAGATTTTGATTATCATGGGTATGGATTGGCTGCACTCATGTTATGCTTCTATCCATTGTAGAACTCGTGTAGTCAAGTTTTAGTTCTCGAATGAGCCTATCCTAGAGTGGAAGGGGGGAAATTCTATACCTAAGGGTCAATTTGTTTCTTATCTTAAAGTTAGAAATATAAATTTAAGGGTTTCTTTTACCATCTAGGGTGAGGGATGTAGATTTCGAAACCCCTTCTCTTGAGTCGGTCCCCATTGTTAATGAATTCATGGAAGTGTTCCCACATGATTTACCTGGAATTCCTCCCAAGCGGGGAATATATTTCGGTATTGACCTTCTCCCATATACACAACCTATTTCTATTCTTCCTTACTGCATGGCTCTGACAGAACTTAAAGAGTTTAATGAACAATTGAAAGACTGTTTGGATAAGGGTTTCATTCGATCGAGTATCTCTCCATGGGGTGCTCCAATTTTATTTGTGAAAAAAATGGATGGTTCTTTTCGTATGTGTATCGATTATCGACCATTGAACAAGGTGACTATCAAGAATAAGTATCCTCTCCCAATGATAGATGATTAATTCGACCAACTTCAAGGAGCAATTTATTTCTCTAAGATTGATCTCTGATGGAGTTATCACCAATTGAGGGTGAAAGATGATGACATTTTGAAGACGGCTTTTCGAACCCGGTATGGTCATTATGAGTTTTTGGTAATGTCGCTCTGATTGACTAATGCTCCGGCGGCGTTTATGGATTTGATGAATAGGGTGTTTAGACAATACCTTGACATATTTGTGATTGTGTTCATGACGATATTTTGATCTACTCAAGGAGTGAGGATGAGATATTGGTCATTTGAGGATCGTGTTTCAAATTATGAAGGACCAACAACTTTTTGCAAAGTTTAGCAAATGTGATTTTGGTTAAGGTCCGTAGCTTTCCTTAGTCATATTGTTTCGAGTAAGGGTATTGAGGTAGATCCTAGGAAGACGAATGCGGTCAAGAGTTGGCCTAGACCTCTAACTCCCTTGGACACTAGAAGTTTCTTGGGTTTAGCTGGTTACTATAAAAGGTTTGTTGAGGGTTTCTCTTCAATTGCCTGTCATTTGATGGCTTTGACTCAAAGAAGGCTAAGTTCATATGGTTTGAGTTATGTGAAAATAGTTTCTAAGAGTTGAAGGATAGACTTACTTCTGCCATGATGTTGACTTTACCGGAAGGGACGGATGGTTTGTGGTTTATTGTGATGCCTTGAGAATTGGGCTAGGGTGTGTACTTAAGAAAAATGGGAAAGTTATTGCCTATGCCTCAAAGCAACTTTAAATCCATGAGAAGAATTATCCTACTCACGACCTTGAGTAAGCGACGGTCATTTTTGCCTTAAAGATTTGGAGACACTATTTGTATGGAGTACATGTAGATGTGTTTACAGACCACAAGAGTTTGCAATATGTGTTTAATAAAAAAGATCTGAATCTTCGCCAATGATGGTGGCTTGAGTTATTGAAAGATTATGACATGAGTGTTCTTTGTCATCCCGGTAAAGCTAATGTGGTACTGCTTGCACTTAGTCAATTGTCTATGGGTAGTGTTGCTCATATTGAAAAAGAAAAGAAAGAGTTTGTTTGAGATGTTCATAGATTAGATCGACTAGGTGTTCAATTGGTGGACTCCACCAAAGGTGGTGTTATGGTTCACAATGGTTTCGAATCTTCTTTTGTGGTGGATGTAAAAGCCAAGCAAGATCTTAATCCAATTTTGGTAGAATTGAAAGAGGTGGTGCTTTAGAAATCCATTGAGGGTTACTCCCAAGGGGGAGATGGGGTACTTAGATACCAAGGTCAATTATGTGTTCCAAATGTGGATGACTTGAGGGAACAAATTTTAGCAGAACCCATAGTTCACGATATTCCATTCACCTGGGAGGCACCAAGATGTAACATCATTTACTGGAGGTCTATTAGTTGTATGGGATGAAGAAGGATATTGCAGGATTTGTGGCTAAGTGTCCAAATTGCCAACAAGTGAAAGTTGAGCCTCAGAAATCGGGAGGTTTGTGTCAAGATATTAATATTCCTACTTGGAAGTGGGAAGACTTGAATATGGACTTTATAGTTGGTTTGGCTCGCACCCGGTGACACCATGATTTGATTTAGGTGATAGTAGATCAGGTGACAAAATCGGCTTATTTCCTTTCCGTCAAGGTTTCCTACTCGGCGGAGGACTATGCCAAGTTGTTATTGTGAGAAATGGTAAATTTGCATGTAGTGCCTTTGTCCATTATTTTCGATCGTGGTGCCCAATTCATTTCTCAGGTTTGGAAGTCATTCTAAAAGGGGCTTGGCACTAAGGTTAAGCTTAGCATGACTTTTCATCCCCAAAACAATGGGCAAGTGGAGCGTTCGATCCAAACTTTGGAAGATTTGTTAAGGGCTTGTGTGATCGATATTAAGGGTAATTGGGACGACCATTTGCCACTGATTGAGTTTGCTTACAATAAAAATTATCACTCAAGTATCGATAAGGCTCCATTTGAGGCCTTATATGGTAGGATGTGTAGATATCCTATAGGCTGGTTTGAGGTGGGTGAATTTTCCCTAATAAGTCCCGAATTGGTACAAGAAGCCATGGAGAAAGTTTGACTTATAAGGGAAAAGTTGAAAACGACTCAAAGTCGGCAAAATTCTTATGCCGATGTAAGAAAAAGGGATCTAGAGTTTGAGGTTAACGATTGGGTTTACTTGAAAATCTCACCCATTAAGGGTGTAATGAGATTTGATAAGTAGGGGAAGCTTATGAGTTAGACTTGCCAAATGAGTTGGCAACAGTGTATCCCGTTTTCCTTGTCTCTATGCTTAAGAAGTGTGTTGGTAATCTGACCTCCTTAGTTCCACTAGAAGTGTTGGGAGTTGATGAAAGTCTTTCTTATGAAGAAGTTTCGGTCGAGATTTTGGATCAACAAGTTAACAAGTTGAGGAACAAGGAAATCACTTCCGTGAAGGTATTATGGAGGAATCAGTTAGTTGAGGGTGCTACTTGGGAGGCCGAAGTCAATATCATGTCCCGATATCCTCATCTCTTTCCTTCTACTCCTATTCTAGCTTTAGGTAATGAGTTCCTCTTAGTTTGTCCTTGTTTTGGGAGTAATGTGTTTTTATGTGTTTCCATGATTTCCTTATGTTATGCATGTTCATGAAAACTTGTGTTTTGAAAGAAAATGAGTTTATATGATTGATTTTCCTCATGTTGTTGTGCATTGAGTATGAGTTGCCTATAGACTTCATAATATGAGTTGATGAACATTCTTTAGCTATGTTTTTTGAGATCGAATTGCATATGAGCTCCATGAGATTGTGTTGAACATGCTTTTAGATTGGAGAAGGTAGTTCCTCCTTGAAAATGAGTAATGTTGAAAATTCATGCATACTGGGTTGCTAGATGTAGTTCTTACTTCCTTATAATGCACATGAGTATGATTAGCTTGGAGTTGATGTTTCCTTCTTATTTATGTGCATTGCATGCATAATGGGCAAATAGAGCTAGTTTCACCTCTCTTATGATGTTTTGAGAACGTCCTAGCTTGTAGTCGATAATTCCGCCTTGGTTGTATGCATTGCATTGTAGGTTGTGTTGTTAGCTCCTCTCCTACTCTTTTAGAACTAGTTTGAATCTCATTCGAGGATGAATGGTCCCAAGGGGGAGATATTCTAACACTTCGTATTCAAAAGAGGGAAGCCTCGCAAAATTCCAGTAGTTCGAGGTGCCATCCACGGTGGACAACCCGGCCCGTGGGTTGGACTATGGACCATAGGTGGGTTTGTGTATTGGCCATTTAAAAATGGCTCAACGTGGGAACCACGACTACACCTACAGACCGTCAGTGGGTCCACGGTCCATGGTCCAGGGGTCCGTAGGTCGACCAAAAATCTCTGACCACCAACCATGGTCCACCAGGACGGGTCGTGGGTCAGACCACGGTCAGTCGATTGGTAGGTCGGTGATAGCCGACAGTTACTTCAGGGCTAATGGTCTTTTACTAATTACTTAGTTCCTATACTACGTCATTTTTCCTTTTACTAAGACCACTGTATAAGATTTTTCAACCCCTAAATTAACCCATTCAGTTCATTCTTCCAAATTCACAAAAGAAAACTAAATCTCCTCTCCAAATATTTCTCTCTCTAGAAACTTGAAGAAAAAGAAAATTCAACCTAGGGTTTCAAGTCAAGAACTCAATTTCTCCATTGAAGGTTAAATTTTGGATTTAAGGTATGATTGCTATCCATGGATTCCTTTCATCCATGGAGTTCCTAAATTCCTCTATTTCAAAAGGTAGAATTCCCCAATTGAGTTAGGGTTTTCTTCAATTATCATGGGTTCTTTTCATTGTTGATTCTATTGATTTAATTATGATCTCTTATGCATGAATTGATGAAATATGATGATTTTCCCATGAACCCATGTTATACCTTGTTTTCAAGTTATGAATTATATGATGTGGGATTTTGATCTTCAAGGAAGAGTTTTATGAAATTGAGCATGTATTGCAAGCTTTACATGTATTTATTATGAAATCCATATCTAACCCATGTTTTATAAGTGTTGATGATTGAAAGTGGTTTTTGAACCTCAAGAGGTAAATTATGGACTTATGCATTTTCTAATGAAATCTATGCAATTGTTTTAAGGGTGCTTTGAGAGTAAAGTACCAATGATGATGTTGTGTTGTGAAAGGATATTCTTGCAAACACATAATAGCATGATGTAAAAGGTTTTCTCACATAGAAAGGATTCTTAGGATGAAAGGCTTTCTCACCTAATTGAATCAAAGAGTAAGAGTTATTCTAATGAACTAGCTTGGATTGGTTGTCCAATGGAACCTTTCCATGATTAATGAAGTCAAGTAAGAAATGACTATTCCGTGGGATTTATGCTTAGCACCGAGTGGATATTGATGATGGAATGGAAGCTCTCCCGTTAGTAGAGGCTGGGTTTCTAGAAGCACTCTTATGATATGGAAGCTCCCCTGTTAGTAGAGTCTGATTTTCTAGTAGCAATCTCCTTATCTATTAACTATGTGCCCCTATAGGTTGATTAGCTAGTGGATCCACTTAAGCTAGAAGTTATGGTCCTTACTTTAGCAAGTAGGAAAACCTTTTTCGATGAGGGAGACACCGGGCGATCATGTTAGAGCTCACATGGTCTCTATGTCGGTTAAGGCTAATTCCCCACAAGTAATAATGAACTAAGGTTACTTCAAGAAGTATCACATATGAGTTCAAAGGTTTTAAAGATGAAGTTAGCTTGCATTGACCCTGATTTATGACTTATATACTATATTCTTTTATATCATGTTTAGCATGGTCTATTGAATGTCATGAAATGAAATGTTCCTTTTTAGCATGATTTAAACTTTTTTATGCATGACTATTATACTTGGTACATTGTTTTGTACATAGACTCTTGCCTACATTTCCTCAAATGTAGGGTTCGGTAGTCAGGGTACTCAATTTTGTGGCTAGAGGTAATTGGCTTTATATATCCTGAGCTTTGGTGAGTCCTCATGCTATGAGGACAGAGTTTATTGTTTAGTTCCATTTCATGTATTTTTTCTTTTTAACATGATGTATGGGCTAGCTCAACTTCATTCTATTGTATTCGATGGCTATGATGAGACAAGTGTATTAGACTTCTGCTTTCATTTATAAAATGTTTTGGACTTAGTTCCGCATGAATCCTATGAAGTTATTCATGCTCATAATTGCTCATGAATCCTCTGAAGTGAGTATCCTTGAGATGAGTAGTATCGTCGAGTTCTTGAGTTCTGAGTTTCCATATTGCTATTAAGATCCTTGAGTTGAGTCGTCAATGTCCATAATTCCGCATGAACCCGATGAAATGAGTTATAAATCTTGAGAAGCTTTTTACAGCCAACACTTGAGTTTTAAACTGAGTTTTTGAGGAAGTAAAAATGAGTTTTGAGAAAGAATTTCTAAAACATAATTAGTATGACAATCGAGTCTGTCATTAATGTTTAAGCAGTATGGTATCTAGATATACCATCAATGTTTATGCAATATGACTTCTCGAGTCATCAATGATCATATTACAATACGATTTTGATTTATATTTTGAGAAAGAGCTTTTATGTATGAATTGAGTAAGTGTATAAAGGAACTAATTATTCCCAAAGGTATCAATTTTTACATTGATAAAAGAGAAACTTTGATTTCTAAATGAGTTATGAGTTCAAAGATGTTTCAAGAGTAGTTACCTTTTTTAAGAGGATAGCTTGAGCAATTATCTCAAACAGTGGAAGAGTATGTTTTTAAACATTGAGCATGAGTATATATTATGGGGAGTAGTATTGAGCACTGATTTGGAATTGAGTTCAGACAACTCATATTCCTCATAAATAAAGTGTGCCAACATGGGTACATGATCATACTTTTTAGATGAATCCTAAATGCCTTCGGACAGAGTTTAGTGGATCTACTTAGTTGAGGTATCCTATACCCCGGTAAGGTATAGGACAATTCAAGCAGCGTGTGCGAGACACTGTATCATCACATAGCTCATAGTGATGGTTGTTGGTTAGAAAATCTCCCAAATAAGAATAAATAATATTTTATTGTATTTTTATACAACATTGAGTTTTATCTCCTGTTTTATAGGGTTTTAAATATTGCATCTATCATGGTTGTTTTGTATTGAGTTGAGTTGAGGTGAGTATTTCTTCTATCTTGGCCGGTTCAGTTAGTTATTGCTTTAGTCATCCAAGTCAATCAATTTTTTTTTATGTTTTTGAGCTTATGTTATAAGTTTTCAAGATTTGAATCTTTTGAAGTTTATAAGTTATATGTTATAAGTTATAACTTGTAATTTAAATAACTGAAGTTTGTAATTTTAAAAAATTAAATAAACAAAAAAGAATGCTAATAAAAGACTAAAACAATGACATAAATTAAAAAAATCAATCCAATTTATTCAAATTTGTATTACAATGACAATTTACAACTCTTAGTAGAGTCCCAAATTTATGCAGCCACCTTCTAGGAAGGGTTCTATTTCAACTAAGTCTCGAATGTAATACTAATAGTTGTATAGTCCTATAAAGCCTTTCTCTAACTGAGCTATAGATTGACCATTATCAACTACTGGTCTTGGTAAGCTCTCAACATATCTTCCAATGTTTGAATAGGACGCTCATCTTGTCTATTGGTATGAGGATTAAAGTCTGTACCAGGCTTGACACAAGTGGCAAGAGATTTTACGAAGGACTTCCAAAATTTAGAAGTAAATTAGGTACAACGATCTAAGAGAATGTATTGAGGAATCCCATGCAACTTAACTATTTCCTTTATATATAACATTGCATAATATTCCATCGTATAGGAAGCCTTAATGGAAATGAAATCAGCTAAATTCGTCATTCGATCTATAATAACCTGAATCAGAACATATTTCAACCGGGTGTGGGGTAACCCAACAATAAAGTCCACATTAAATCTTTCCATTTCAAAGTAGGAATACTAGTTTCTTTGAAAAAACCTCCCAACGTTTGATGCTCAACTTTCACTTTTGACAAGTAGAACACTTGGTAACAAATTTCACAATCTCCTTCTTCATCCCATTCAACCAATATCTGTCCCCCAATTCACGGTACATCTTAGTGGTTCTTGGGTGAATGGAATAACGAAAACTATTGGCTTCCGAAAAATTTTATCCCTCAAATTATCAGGATTCAGAACACACAAATAACATTGTTATCAAAGCACATTATCTCCCCCTTGGGGGAAAGCCTCAACAAACTTTTTAAGCACCGGTTCCTTCAACTTACCCAAAATTAGATCATGATTTCTGTTCGCTTTCACATTCGACACAAAAGTCGATGCCGAACCATTTTGAACAACAATGCCACCCTCATTGGAATCTACCATACGAACACCTAGTTGAGCTAGTATAGGAACATCACGAACAAATTCTTCCCTATCATCTTCAATATGTTCAACACTACTCATTTAAAACTGACTTAACGCGAATACCACATTGGCTTTGCCGAGTTATAAACGACACTCATGTCATAGTTCTTAAAGGGTTGTAGCCATCAATGTTGGCGAATATTTTAGATCATTTTGCTTTATCATGTAGTGTAAACCTTTGTGGTTTATAAAAACATCGACATGGGCATCATAGAAATAATGCCTCCAAATAAGTAAATAAAAAACAATCTTTGCTAGTTCAAAATAACGAGTATGATTGTTCTTTTCCTGAAACGTAAGTTGCCTTGAGGCATAGGCAATAACTTAACCATTATGCATCAGACCCTAATCCAATCCTTGAATTATCACAATGAACAACAAACCATCAAAGTTGCCTGGTGAACTCAACACCGGAGCGGAGGTATGCCTAGCTTTCAATTCTTAAAAACTCTTTTCATATGCTTCTGACCATAAGAAATTAACCTTCTTTTGGGTCAATGCAGTCAATGGTTATGCAATCAAACAAAACCCCACAATAAAGCTTTCATAATATCTGGCCAAACCCAAAAAGCTTCGAATATCTGAAGGAGATAGAGGTCTAGGTCAATTATTAACCACTTCTATTTTCTTAGGATCTACCTCAATACTGTTATCGGAAAAAATGGAACCAAGAAAAGCCACAGATCTCAACAAAATTTTACATTGGTCAAATTTAGCTTACAACTCATGATCCTTGAGAATTTGCAATAAAATCTTCAAAAGCTCAACATGCTCTCCTCACTCTGTGAGTAAATGAAGATATCATCAATGAAGACTATCAAAAATATATCAAGATATTGTCTAATAACTCTATTCATAAACTCTGTGAATTCGGCTGGAGCAATAGTCAAACCAAACAACATTTGCAAGAATTCATAATGACCATACCTTGCTCGAAATGTGTTTTCAAAATATCATAGTCTCTTACTTTCAATTGTTGATAACCCGACCGAAGATCAATCTTAGAGAAGAAACTAGAACCTTGGAGTTAATTATACAAATAATTGATTTTCTGAATATGATACTTATTGTTAATGGTAACCTTGTTGAATTGTTAGTAATCTATACACATGCCACATGAAACATCCTTTTTAAGAACAAATAAAACTGGAGCACACCTGTAACACCCCGTCAGTTAGTGAGTTGAACTAGTGAGTTATACAACCTTTGGTAAGAATTTTGGAGTGTCGTATGAGGATTAAAATCAAAAGAATTGGTTCCCGTACTTAGAATAGGGGTTTTAGGGGTTAAATGTCCAGGTACGACTCCCCAAGGACCACCCAAGGGGTCCTTGAGGAGGACCCCAAAACAGTCCCCAAAATCTGGAAAATTGTGTGAACTACGATAGCAAACTACTGGGCGTAGACCAGACCACGCCCCATAGGTCATGGGAGTAGGTCAACGCCTGCACCAGGCCTGAAAAGCTGAACCTCAGGTGCAAATCACTGTTGGATCACCCAAAGTTACAGACCTTGAGGATGTTGAAGGCCAAGGCAGAAGGGCGATAAAAGTGACCAAAGAGTGGATTGGTGAGCCCGACTTACTACGCCAAGTGGCCCTTTGCAGCATATTTTTGGCGACTATAAATACATTTTTGAACATTTTGTTTAATATCTAATATCATCATATTATCAATTATTCATTATGAATAGTATTTGGGATTATTCTGAGTATTGAGATAAGTTTTCTCTAGTTCTTCCTAAGCTTTGGAGAATTGAAGTTTTCACTTTTGAGAAATTGGAAGTGGGTCTTTGAGATTCTTCGAATGGAAACATTGTAAGAACGAAATCAATCTTACCTAGTTGATGGAAACTCAATTTGGTAATGATTTTTATCTTTTTATGATGTCTAGCTAAAACCCCAATTCTTGGGTTGTGATTATGGGTTGAATTAGTTTATGGGTATTGCTAATTGTTAGTTTAAATGTTGTTTAGAAGTGAGTTCAATCAATAATTGTGGTTTAATTTAAGAATTGTAGTTGCAAATGCAGTTCTACCCTTATGTTTTTGGCTTGCTCGAAAGAGAGGTCGTAAAACTAAGACTACTAAATTGATAGCCGGTGGTATTAGGTCGACATGGGTTTAGCTCGAGAGAGTGAATCCTAGTCCCTCTCCCACACATTCAGCTGGAGAAAGTGAATAGGCTAAGGCAGAGATTGTGCTTTATGCGGCAACTCGGTGTTTGAGAGAAATCGAGTTGATTCGGGGTAAGTTGCTCGAGAGAGAATTTACCCCCAATATAGTTTAGCCTAGTCACAAATGTTCAACAATTTACTATCAAAAGCATGTACCTGATAGTCTAGTTAATCCCGTATTCCTATCACATCCCAAGAATCCCGTCTCAATATTTAATTTCCTTATATTTTTTCTCTTTTTAGTTGTTAATTAATACAAACCCCCATTGATAATTGACCCTTGAGTCACCCCTTAGATTTAGTATGTTTATATTTGATAATGTTTATAGCTATGACTAATTAGAACTTAATTTTATTTTTCTATTAATTCTCAAAACCACTCCCTGTGGGTATGATCCCAACCCTTGGTTGGGTTATATCACTACACGCGATCGTTTGGCACTTGAACCGAAATAGTGTGCGTTGATTACATTGAACATCAAAATGGTGCTGCTGCCGGGGAATGGTGTTATTTGATAATTTGTAGTAAAGTAGGATATTTGTTCTTCTTAGTTGTAGTTTACTAATTTTATTTTTCTTTGAGTTGTTGTTGTAGGCAGATACCCTGAGCATGTCTGAGGGAAATGGTGGCAAATTGGTTGAGATGAATCAAAAAGTCAAGAGGGACTGCAGGTTAACCGCACTAGTAACTCAGCTAAATGATTTGGCCACAAAAATATCAGAGGTGGAAGACCAGTGCAAAAGTCAGGGGAGATACGTACCCCCTTATGAGCGAAAAAGGTCTACAGACAAGGAGAACAATCGTGTCGTGGACACACTACAAATCATTCTCCAAAAGATCACTAAACAAGATCGAGTGTTGGAAGAGATGAAGGAGAATATTGAAGTGTTGAATTAGATGATTGACTCTCATTCTAGGTCTATCCAGCTGATCAGGACACTCACGAATTAGGCAGTGCCTCAGCTCCACTCAAATGAACTATTGGGGTTACCTAGTAACACTAGGGCCAACCCCAAAAATGGAGAGTGAGTAAGGACTTACGTCGTACCACGACGTAACTGAGGCACTGTTTGGGAGGCAACCCAAAACCCTTTATTGCTTTAGTTTTGTTTTATAAATAATGGTGTGTTGAATGTACAAGTTAAAGTCTGGAGAGTATATGGAAGTTGAGTTTGGCGAACTAAAAGCTCCGTTCATCGAATTACTGAACAGGTCGGTGATCCCGATGTTGTCCGCCTTTGAATCCCCAAGCAATTTAAGGTCCTGTAAAGGTCGGTGGGGTAAATGACCACTCGGCGGATCGCAGAGTGGATCGGCGAGCTATACTAATATCGCCGAATGTATGCGAGCTGGACGGTTATATATGGCCAAAGGGTTAAGAATTTCAAACTCTTCGCTTTCCCTAGCTTTTAAACTTCACAAACTCGCACCAAGTTAGTAGTTTCAACATTCTTGCATTCCATAAGTATTTTGGTTGTTGATTTGTGTTCGGGGTTGGAAAACTTTGCTACCTAGAGTCTCAAATTTATATTGTTCGGCATAAGAGGTTGGTTTTCCAAATCCCATGTTTATTTTTATCACATTTTGTACTCATTCGCAAATGATCTTATCTTACTGATGTATGCTCGGTCTCTCTGATCTTAATTCTTTCGAATATGCCTACTTTTAAACTTGACAATCTTGCCCGTATTGTTTTTATCGTCGAATGCCTGTATTTTTGTACCTTAAATTGAGTTGAATTTTGTGGGGTATGCTTGCATGTTGGTTATATTTGTTGGGTGAAGTCTGAGTAGCCCGTATTTGTGCTAAATGGCATAAATTGCGCAATGATGGAGTTGGTTACACCATTCCTAATGGCAAAAGTCGTTAAATGGCCAAATTTGGCAAAATCGGGAAAAAATTTCAATATCCCGGGGTGAATTGGTGTTATGGGTCTGAGCTTAATTGTACTAGTGTATGCTTTGAATTTGTTTTTGGAGGTTGCGGGGTTGAATTCGAGAAGATGGGTTGAAAATAGGCACGTTGGGCCGTTTGGTGAGCTAGGTCGAGCTCGCCGAACCACTCGACGGTTGGCCTAATATCCCCACATCGCCTTTAAATCCATGCTATATGTGTTATTGGATTTTCTAATATTCGGCGAGAAGTCTAAGGTCACCGAAAGCACTCGTCGAAAGTATTCTTGATCGCCCTTTGTTTTCTCCCCTGAACACTTGTTGCACTGTGACATTCGGCGGACAAACCCTTGCTTTCCGATAGCTTTTGGTGATTCGCCTATAGGACTTTTCCATCGCCGACTTGACTTAATTTCTTAGTCAATCCCTTCGGCGATCCCGATCTAGCCTGCCAAAGACATTCGGTGATTCGCCGACCTCATTGGCGAGTTTGTCTGCAGTACATTTTTTGTACTTTGATATGAATATTTACTAACTTTTCTCGGATGTTTTGCAGACATGGTGAGAACAAATCTAAATCAACCACCCCAGAAATAAAGGCACGGGGCATTACCATAAATGAAGGGGCAGCAAATCCTCCAAAGAGGAGAAGGCAAGAACTCCTATTGGGAGACAAAGGCAAACGAAAAAAGCACACATCTGAAAGAGTAGCTGTTGACACCCGGAATGAGTTGTTCGAACCTGAAGACAAGCAGCCCTTGATTTCCCGAAGGCATGAGATCCAGGCTAGTTCTCAAACCGCGTCCACCAGAGTCTCTTTAGATGTCATTCCTCCAGCAACAGACTCAGTGCTAGCTCAGGCAACTCCTATGACCCCCATACCTCATGTCGGTCCTCCTCCCAGGCTCGTAAATAGATTAAAAGGTGATCGCTTACGAACCATCATCAAGGAGAAGCTACTTTCGACATAATACTTAAACGGGAAGTATTCAGAATTGAGGGAGACCCTCCGCTACCATGAGTTTGAGCAGTTGACCAGGCCCCGAGGCTCTTACATTCCTACCTGGGTCCGAGAATTCTATACAGCTTATGGGGAGTTGGTGCCCAAGAGCAAGAAGAAGGTGAACGAGTTCAGACCGTTGAAGTCGGTCATGGTCAGAGGCAGGGAAGTTAGGTGCAGCACTGAACATATTAACACTATATTGGATAGACCATTCCATTCTTCACTTCCTTAAGAGGGATTGCCTATTGCTTAGTCCCTAGATGACTTGAAGAGTTGGTTGGGCCCTCTGATTTTTGACACCACCCCGAGGTGGATCGAGGCAGGGGCCCTTATTGAGAAGAGGGACTTGAGTATTGCTGCCAGGTTCAGGTTTGGCTTTATCAGCAGCACCATTATGCCATCCCAGAACGAGTCTGTCTGGCGCCATCTGAAAATAGCTTGCCTTGGTTCTATCATGTCTAGGAGGCGCATCGACCTAGGACTACTGATTTCAAGGGAGATGGCCATAAGAGCCAAGCAGAGATAGACTTCTCTACCATTTCCAATCCTAATCACTGAGCTGTGCCAACATGCTGGAGTACCCCGAAATACAGCGAGGGATATTGAGGTCACCCCTTCATCCTCCACTGACATCCAGCGTATTGAGGCTGAGTACACACGAGATGAGGTGGACAGAAAGAGAGCAGCTCCGGTAGAAATATCTCTAGAGGTTGATGTTGACTCGTTACCTGCAGCCACATCTTCACCTACTCCAGCTTCTGGGTCTTAGGTACATCCGCTCTTTCCTCTTCTTTACAGGTCCCAGTTGTTTCGTCCTCCTCCCAGCCTATTAGGATTACTCAAATTATGATCCTACAGATGGGGCATTTGGCCCAATCAGCTGACATGCGGGGGACCCGACTTGAGGGATCCATCCCAGGGATGATCAAGAGTGCCATACTTGTTGCAATCACCCCCTTCCAGACTTCTGTTGATGTGTTGACTGTGAGAATTACAGCTTGTGAGAGCAGACATGGGGAAGCCTTCGAGGTAACGACTTTGAAAGCCAAAGTAGCAGATCTAAGGAAGGACGTAAACTGTCTAAAGTCTACCGACATCAATTCATTAATAGAGGCTGCTGATGATGAAGATGCCCTAGAGACTTCAGTGATTCCTCTGGCTACCACAAGAGAAGTACCGAGGGATGGCACATCAGGTGAGGAGTCGGATGCAGAGACCAACGAAGAGAAGATGGCGGTACACGGTGATGAGATGATAGAGATCTGAGAGGAGAGCACATTTAGAGATTTGCCAGATCTGGTAGAGATGATTGTGCAGCCGGTGATCCGGATATCACCGACTAAGACGTCCACAACAACTCCTTGTGGATCTGGCACTACTATTCCTTCTGACGTTATTCCGGGCACTGATGCCCAAGTACAGACTGTTGCACTAGGCACTGAGGCCGAGACAGATGGAGAGACTGCATAGACAGGATCCTTTCTTTACCTCCTTCTCTGTCTTACTTTATTGCACTTTGGGATACTTCATTTGCATTTGAGGACAAATGGTTTATATTTGTGGTGGGGTGAGGCCCACCTTTTGTGTGAATATTGATGCTTCACTGTTTTATGCAAATAATTGGGTCGTTTTGCTTATAATTGTGTCGTACACTGCTTTTTGTGGATGTTTGAGCTTGTGGCTCATTTTATTTTAAATTGTAAATGATTTTAACCCTTCCAAATTTTTCAAAATTTTTGCCACCTCTTATACGTGTGGAATGTGTCTGTTCTTTAGCAAATTTGAATCTTGGTTTTGATCAATATCGATGACTCAAATAGTGCCCATAATCGAACAAACATGAATATGTGACTACGATGAGACCAAGTGAAGTTACATAGTGAATATGTGAACTCTTTGTATCTTGTTGTGACTAGCCAAGTATCAAATCGATTCTCTTGTGATGAACGTTGCACACTAGCGAATGTTGAGTCTTGTTTGACTTTGGTGTTAATGCCTTGTGTGATGAGCTTATTGTGAACCATGCATGATGACACCTAGAATTTACCCCGTTGGTCCGGTCGACTAAGTAAGGCTATCTCTTGATATGATTGTAGGCAACTTTGAAGAGTGTGAGCCAATTTGACATATACCTCTTTTGTGACCTACTTTGTGAGGGTGTGAACCTCTTTTGAACACCACTTGAGCCTTACCTTTCTTTGGAAGAAACTTGATGAAAACATGACCTTTCTTAATCCACTACCCATAATCCTCATGCTTTGTGGTGGATTGAATAGCCAACTTAGGCCAAAAGCCTAAGTTGGGGGTGTGGCAAAAAGAGAAGGCAAGTCAAAAAGTGAAAGAAAAGTCTCCTTTAACCTATGGTTTTGAGAAAAATGGAACCCCTCCATATAATAAAAAGGAAAGAAAAGAAAGAAAAAGAAAAAGAAAAAGAAAAAGAAGAAGAATGAAAAAGTTGTGGAATAAAGTACAAAAGAAATGAGGGTTCCGAACAATCCATGGAAGTGAATAATGGGATGACTTATGAGCACTAAAGAAAATGATGAAATATGAGGAAAGAGAGTGTTGAAAGCACCACATTTTATGAGGATGAAAGTTACTGAGCTTAAATGACCATACCTTTGCACGCAGCCCCATTTCAAGCCTTGAAAAGACCTTTTTGATCTTGAGTGAGCTGAAACAATTGTTTATTGGAAAATATGGGCAAAACCTATGGGTGAAAACATGCATTGTGTTCTTATTTGTGAGAGTGAGCATTGCATTTGATTCCAGAACTTTAAATGATTAAACTATTGTGTGTGAATATGGAATCATTCTTGGTGTGAGGGCATTCAAATACCATTGTTGAGCTTGAACTTACATTTGAAGCAAGTATAGTGAGATTGAGAATCTTTTATAATGGTGTGTCACAAACTTGAGTCTTTGAGTATACAATTGATTCTTGCATGAGTAAGTTGAGTCTTTTTGTGTACATTCATGGTTGAGTCTTGTGTAGCACTGTTTGAGACATTCTTTTTGAACTACTGAACTTGAGTTTTACTTGAGGACAAGCAAAAGTTTAAGTTGGGGGTGTTGATGAGTCCACAAATTGGACTGATTTATGGATATATTTTGATAGAATTAGTGTCCTCAAATGTATATTGTGTCTCAATATCTGATGAAAATCCTTAAGTTTCAGGTATTTAGATTTTGAGACAAAGCATGGACACTACTTGACAAGAAGGAATAAGGCGGCTGAAAAAGAACGAAGAAATGAAGGCTTGAAGATCGCCGAGCCCAGTTGGCGAGTCACCGATGGGCCAGGAGATCGCCTTTTATTCAAGTGTGCTGAGTCCTGAAGGAAAAGGTCAAGTTGGCGATGAAATGGAGCAGTTGACGCGTCGCCGATCAGTTCCGCGAAGAAGTACCATATCGCCCAACGACTCAAAACGCGAAGAGGCTGAAGGCTTAAAGCAAGAAGGCGATGAAATTGACCAAAAGACGGATCGCCGAGCGTATCGGCGATCCGACTAACTGCGCCGACCGATCCTCCGCATTAAATTTTTTAAACACTATAAATACTTGTTTAAATTTCTTGTATAGAGATATCACTTCTATTATTCGAACTTTGGATAGTTTTTGGAGAGTTTAAGTTTTAGAGGGTTTTGGAGACTTTGTTCTAAGACTTTGAAGATTAAAAGGGTTTCAACTCCAAGAAATTGGACGTGGGTCTCGAAGATTCTTCATTCTTGACATGTTTTAAGACTTAATTATTCATACCCAGTTGATGGAAACTGATATTGGTATAAATTTTTATCTCATTTACATGCCTAGCTAAAATTCTTGGGGTGTGATTTTGTGAATATGGGATAAATTATATGTTGGGTCTTGCTTGTTGATGGTTTATTTGTTGTTGAAATGTGATTTCGTTTAGTAATTGTGCATGAACTTAATGGGATTGTAGCTGCAAATACGATTTCATCTTAGTGTTTTTAGCTTCCTCGAGAGAGAGGTCGTAAAACTAAGACTACTAATTAATAACCGGTGGTATTGGGTCGACATGGGTTCAGCTCGAGAGAGTGAACCCTAGTCCTTCTCCCACACATTCAGCTCGAGAGAGTGAATGGGCTAAGGCGGAGGCTGTGCTTAATGCAGCAACTCGGTGTTCGAGAGAAACCTAGTTGATTCGGGGTAAGTTGCTCAAGAGAGAATTTACCCCCACTATAGTCTAGCCTAGTCACAAATGTTCAACAATTTACTATAAAAAGCATGTACCCGATAGTCTACTTTATCTCGTATTCCTATCACATCCCAAGAATCCCGTCTCCATATTTAGTTTCCTTATAATTTTGCTCTTTTTAGTTGTTAATTAATACAAAACCCCATTGATAATTGACGCTTGCGTCACCCCTTAGATTTAGTATGTTTATAGCTATGACTAATTAGAACTTAATTTTATTTTTCTATTAATTCTCAAAACCACTCCCTGTGGGAACGATCCCAACCCTTGGTTGGGTTATATCACTAGACGCGATCGTTTGGCACTTGAACCGAAATAATGTTAGTTGATTATGTCGATCTTCAAATATTATTTGGTAATCATCATATGAATGTTTTGATGAGTGTGAGATCTGGACTTATTTAGGGCTTTGTTTATATAGATTTAGTGTCCTCAAATACTTAATTTTTGCCAATAATTGATGTTAAATCCTTGATTTTCAGGAATATGAATTGAGAAACAAAGAAAGGACACTAAACAGGAAAAAAGGAACAAAACAGGCTAAGAAATGAAGATGGGCAAGCTTGAGGATCGCTGAGAGAACTTGTTGTGTCGCCGAGTAGCTCATCAGCCCACCTAAATTTCCACTGTGCCAAGCTCTGAAGGAATGAACCAAGTCAGCAATGAAAAGGAGCATCTGGTGGCTTGTCGAGTGAATGCGCAATCCCAAGATAGGTTGCCGAAAGTTACAGACCATGAGGATAGTGAATGCCAAGGTGAAAGGGCGATGGAGAAGACCAAAGGGCGGCTCGCCGAACCACTCAGCGGGTCCGACTTACTTCGCCGAATGGGGTTTCGTAGCACATTTTTGGCGACTATAAATACGTTTTTGAACATTTAGTTTGATATCTTTTTTTACATCAAAGATATTATTATTAAGTTTTGAGCATCTTGAGATAATTTCTCCAGTTTTTCCTTAGCTTTGAGGGATTGAAGAAATTCAGTTTTGAGAAATTGGAAATGGGTCTTTTTGATTCATCAAATTGGAACATTGTAAAGACGAAATCACTCTTATCTAGTTGATGGATAATCAATTCGGTAATTGTTTTTACCTTTTTATAATGTCTAGCTAAAACCCTAATTCTTGGGGTGTGATTATGTGATTATGGGCTGATTTAGCTTATGGGTATTGCTAATTGTTAGTTTAAATACTATTTAAAAGTGAGTTCATTCATTAATTGTTGTTTAAATTAAGAATTGTAGTTGCAAATGCAATTCTATGCTTGTGTTCATGGCTTGCTCGAGAGAGAGGTTTTAGAACTAAGAATTTTGATTGATGGTTTGTTGGTATTGGGTTGATCTGGGTTTAGCTCGAGAGAGTAAATTATAAACTAAATCCCACACATTTAACTCGAAGGAGTGAATGGATTAAGGTGTGGGCTGCTCTTAATTTGCATGCTTGTTGATGTTCAAGAGAAATCACTTGATTCGGGCTAATTGTTCGAGAGAAAATTACCTCCCTTATTGTGGAGCCTACTCACTAATATCTATCTATTTACTAGTAGTTGCAAATACCCATAAGCCTATATTTTCCTATAATCGATCACATCACTATCCGTCTCTATATTGTTAATTCGTATTGTTTGTGACTATTTGTAGTTGTTAATCAAAACCAAAGCCCCTATTTGACATTCTTGTCATCCCTTTATTTGAATAATGTCTTTATTGAATAAGTTTCATTCCTATGACTTATTTGACCACATTTATACTTCCCAATTGAATTCGAAACACGTACCGCTCCCTATGGGATTTGACCCCAACTCATTTAGTTGGGTTTTATACTGATTTACGATCGTTGAACACCTAGTATTGGATGAGGTGTGCTTGAACCGTTAAATAAAATGGCGCCGCTGCCGGGGAGTGATGTTGTTTGAAATTCTTTTGGTGAAGTTGAATTGTATTCTTCTTAGTCGTCATAGTTGAATCTACTTACTTTTAGTTTTTATTTTGTGCTGCTTGTGTAAAACAGAAGAAATGAGTGTCAACGGAAGCAATAGAAGCCAAGTGGGCCACCAAGATGACATCGGGAATCTCAATGATGTCAATGAACTAAATGTCAATGACCCAAATCTAGTGGGTGGAGTTGGTGCCATTCGTTTACCTCAGTTTAAGGGAAACACGGTGTTTCACAATACAAGCACCATGTTGCAGCTTTTACAATTGAAAGGTTTATTTGGTGGGCTGGCTCATGAGGATACCCATGAGCATATAAGGAACTTTTTTTATGTTGGTGGACCGTTCTCCTTTAAGAACATATCTCAAGAATCGGTCCGGCTGAGGTTGTTCCCATTTTGTCTAATGGGAGAAGCATGTAAGTGGTTGGCTGAGTTGCCAAGAGATTCTATCACTTCGTGGGACGAGCTTATTACTACATTTCAAGTGCGATTCTTTCCCCCTTCGAAGATGACGACTCTTCGGGACAACATCCAAAGCTTCAAGCGTTTGGAGGGTGAGCCAATCCATGAGATTTGGCTAAGGTTCAAGAAGATGGTACTGCAATGCCCAACTCATGGATTGCCCGAAATGTCCTAATACAGTACTTTTACAGAAGACTTGATTCGGTGAACAAGGAAGTGGTTGATCAACTTTCTTCGGGAGGTTTAATGCAACAACCTTATGTAATAGCAGCCCACTCCTGGATGGCATGACCAAGATTAACCGGGCATGGTACACCCGCGAGGATCAAGTTTCCCCTTTCACTTTTAAATTGACAAAGGATCAGCTTGAGAAAGATCACGAGAGGGACCAAAATATGACAAAGATTGTGACCCAACTTGACATTTTAGCCGAAAATATCATGGGTGCTTGTGCTAGGAGTGTCAATGATATGGGTGTTGGTTGGGTAAACCCCGATGAGGCCAAGTTTTAAGTGTTGTACAACGAGGAAGTAAACTTCCTAGACAACCAAGCTTGAGGTTATCGTGCTAACTACCCTAGACCAGGTGGAAACCAAGGTTGGATGTAACGACCCGGAAACTAGTAAGTGAAACTAGAGCCTAACATTTGTGTATTGAGTTTGTAATGGGGTTGCATGTTGTAGAATGTCTTCCCGAACATAGGTTGAGGGGTTTAGGGGTTAAATGTCAAGGTACGACTCCCCAAGGACCACCCAAGGGGTCCTTGAGGAGGACCCTCAAGACCTCAAGAATACAAAAAGCTGTCAAAATTATTGTGACTCACGGATGGGACCTATGCCCCAAAGGTCAATCCACTCTCCGTGGATGGCCTCCGTGGGTGAAGGCCCCAAAATTCAAGCCACAGAACCAAACCACGAGAAGCTAGTACGGCCCATGGACCCACCCATGGTCCGTGGGTGGGGGTTCGTAGGTCATGACTGGTTTTTTCTGTCTTCGTTCGGCCTAAGTGAGGGTCATTATGGTAAATTGCTAATTAGTTTGTTAGGGGTTGAGGACAGTTATTATTGATTTATTAATGTATTTTAAGGCTTTTAATGGTATTTAACTCATTTTTCAATTCATTCTTTCAAATCACAAATTAAACCTACCTCTCCTCTCCAAATATTCTCTCTCTAGAAACCACCATTGGAGGTGAAGGATTTAAGCTTTCAAGCTCAAGATCTCACCATTCTCACTCAAGTTTTGTGGAGTTTGATGCTTATCGTGACTGTAACGACTCAGAAAATGATAGGTTAAGCAAGAGCCTATGACTTTGTGTTGACTTTATAATGAGGTTCTATGAGGGGTTTTTTATGTAATTTCATTTTAATTGTGTTACATCTGACAATTTAAAATGAATATGAAGTAGCTTGAAATTGGAAGTAGTCACTTTTGGAAAAAATTCAGAACCTAGAAATTTGGTTAAGTGTGGGAAATCACTGTGTTTTTGGCCAACTTTGAGCAGTCATAACTCCTAGCTCAGGATGATCCAGGAGTAGTTCCAGTTATGTTTGGAAAGCCCTTGGAACGATCTTTCCAACGCCACCGAGTTTGCTCGATTCCGAGTTCGTATGAGCGAGTTAT
>JAJOOF010001875.1:0-68584 GCA_029582545.1 Solanum lignicaule | reverse complement strand
AAAGTAGACCCTCGAAAAAGGCTTCACTTGGAAATTTCGGATTTTGATACGGTTGCTCTAAAATTTGGGTTAGACCCATTTCCCACTCAATTTGACCCCCTAAACAAGAATATGAAGTCGGATTTTCGAAAAATGAAACGAATCTTTCTATAAGTAGCTAAACAAGTTTTCGGTAACTTCCGAAGCACATTTTTAAGAACTTTTTGGGTCAAATTCAAATATAATCATTTCATTAAGTTCTCAACTCCAAACTCACATGTGAGGCTCTAGTTTTACTAGTTCATTTTTAGGGTCGTTACACCAACCTTCATCCCTATTACAACCTTGGTTACCACCTGCCTCGGGTAGTTTGAACGATAACCACCACCTTGGTTGGCTAGGAAATTCACCTCTTCATTATACAAGGCTTCAAACATGGACTCATCCGTATTAGCACACCCGACACCCATGGCATTGACACCTCGAGCACCAGCTCCTATGGAATTTTTGGAAAAAATGTCAAGTTGTGTCATGATCTTTGCCATGTTCTGGTCCCTCTCTTGATCTTTCTCCATCTGTTCCTTGGTTAGTTTAAACGTGAGAAGGGAGACCTGATCATCACGGGTATACCAGACAACCTGTTTATGGTAGTCATGCCATCGAAGAGCTGAGCTGCTATCACATAAGGTTGTTGCATCAAACCTCCCGAAGGAAGTTAGTCAGCAACACCCTTATTTACCTAGTCAAGGCTCCAGTAAAAATACTATAGCAACACGTTATCAGGCAAGCCATGAATTGGGCTTTGAAACACCAACTTTTTGAATCGCAGCCAAGTTTCATGAATTGGCTCGCCTTCTAGACGCTTGAAGCTCTGAATGTTGTCCTGAAAAGATATCATATTCGAAGGAGGGAAAAATCGCACTTGAAATGAGGTGACCAACTCCTCCCACGAAGTGATTGATTTACGTGGCAATACATCCAGCCACTTACATGACTCTCCCATCAAGGAGAACGGGAACAACCTCAACTAGACCAACTCTTGGGATATGTTTTTGAAGGAGAATGGTCCGCATACATCCACAGAGTTTCTAATATGCTCATAGGGATACTGATGAGCCAAACCATTGAACAACCCATTCAATTGCAAAAGCTGCAACATAATACTTGTGATATGGAACACCACATTCCCTTCGGCCGGATGCAAGCGAATGGCACCAATACCACCCATAAGATGGGGGTCATTAGAATTAGGCTCATTAACATCGTTGAGGCTTCAGATGTCATCTTGATGGCCTACTTGGCTACCATTGCTGTTGTTCATACTCATAGTTCATGTTTCAAAACATAAAAAAGCAAAACGAAACAAAAATTAAGTAAGTTCGGCTATAAATAACAAGAATAAAATTCAACTTAACTAAAAATTCTCAAGTAACACCACTCCCCGGCAGTGTCGCCATTTTGATTTCAAGTATCAGGAAATTTTATCCAATACTAAGTCCCAATGATCATTAGTCTGTAATATAACCCAACTAAGTGAGTTGGGGTTGAATCCCACAGGGAGTGGTACGTATTTCAGAATCAATAGAAAAGTATGAATGTGTTCAAGTCAATCATAGGTAAAAACATTTATGAATAAAAGCATGGTTCAAGTTTGGGGTGACACAAGTGTCAAATAACAGGGGGATTTGGGTTCAACTAGGAGCTACAACAACAAATAACACGAAAATAACAAATATGGAGATAAGTTCTTGGGATGTGATTGTATTATGGGATAAGGTAGACAAATGGGTGATTGCAAATAATAGTGAATAGCTGTAAATCAGTGAATAAGCTAGACTTTAGTGGGAGTAAACTTTCTCTAGAACAATTTACCCCGAATCAAATTAGTTTCTCTCGAACACCATAAGCAGCAATTAAGAACATCATACGCTTTAGTCCATTAACTCTCTCGAGCTGAATGTGTGAAAAAGGGTCTAGGATTCACTCTCTCGATCTGAACCCATGACAACCCAATACCCACTGGCCATCAAATCAATAATCTTGGTTTCCAAACCTCTATCTCGAGCAAGCCAAAAACATGAAGGTAGAGTTACATTTGCAACTACAACCCTTTTGATTAAGCCACAATTACTGAATGAAATCAATTTTAAACAACATTTACACTATCAATAAACAATACCCAATAGCTAAATCAACCCATAATCACATGATCAAACCACAAGAATTGGGGTATTAGCTAAACATCATAAAAAGGTAAAAATCGTTACCAAATTGTGTTTCCATCAATTGGGTAAGATTAATATTGTCTTTACAAAGGTCTGAGATGAAGAATCTTCAACACTCACTTCGAATTTCTCAGAAATAGAATTCTTCAAATCTTCAAAGCGAAAGAAATATTATCTCCAAACTCAGTTCTAAGCTCTCTAATTTGAAAACTGAATAATAATATGATAGATACTAAAACTTTCCCATAAACTAAGAATTTAAAAATGTATTTATAGTTGCCAAAAATGTGCTGCAAAGGACCATTCGGTGCAATAAGTCAGGATTGCCGATCCAGTCGGCAATTCGCTCTTTGGTCAATTCCACCGCCTTTCTTCTTTGCCCTACAACATCTTCAAGTTCTATAACATTGGGTGATATAGTACTGCATCGTGGAACCGTTCAGAGACTCGCCGACTGCTCCTTCTATCGCCGACTTGATTTTCTCCTTCAGGGCTTGGCATACTGGAACATTAGGTGAGACCATGGCCATTCGGCGACTCGCCCAACGGTTTAGGCGATCCTCAGGCCTTCTTTTCGTCATTCTTTTAGCTGTTTTGTTCCTTTTTGCTCATTAGCATACATGCTTTGCTCCTCAATCCAAATACCTGAAATCAAGGTTTTACATCAGTTATTGACACAAAATATGCATTTTGAGGACACTAAATCTATTAAAATAAGGCCCTAAATGATTCTAAATCATGGACTCATCACTAATCTCAAAGCCTACTTGTGTAATTCCCGGATGAAGTCTCATACCCCCACCCACACTAAGCAGTGCATTATTGAGAAGCCATAGCTCATTATCATTTATTGTGGCGGTAAGCCTTTACCGACATAGACCATGTGTGAATATCATGGAATCCGGTGTTACCCACACCGAAAAGAGTTGTCCTACTTGCCTAAGGTAAAACCATTAACATTTAGCTTAGGTGGATCCACTAGCTAGTAACCTATGTAGGCACATAGTTTATGGGATACGGAGATTGCTACTAGATACCCCGCCTCAACTCACATATGGGCATCCATCTAAAGAGATTGCTACTAGATACCCTTCCTCAACTCACGTATGAGTATCTATCTCAATAAATATCCACTCGGTGCTTAGAATTATTTCCCTCGGAGTACTTAACATTCATTACATTATTATTATGGGATAAATAGATTGTTACTAGATATCCCGCCTCAACTCACATGAGGACATCCATCTCATACCAACATTCATTCATATGATAGCTCATAAATTCAATAGGTGAGAATAGCCTTTCATCCTAAGAATTCCCATATTGTGACAACCTTTCACAACATGTCATTATCATTCATAAGTGTGTGTATATGTTAGAATAGCCTTTCAACAACCACACCATTACATCATAGTTACAATTACTTTATTCTCAAAGGATTCATAAAGCATGTACATAAGCATCAAAATCATACATAATTCTCATAATTTGCCCTTCAAGGACCATGGATCACAATTCACCAACACATCTAAAATTAATACAATAGACATGGATGATAACATAATTCAAGTAATCAATTCATAACATTTATAATTCTACAACATATTACTAACATCAATTAATACCTACACTTAAAAATCAAATTTGATAAATTAAGTGAATTCATGGATTCTTGAATTATTAATCTTAAAATCAGTAAATTATTATCAATTATATCATAATAATAACCAATTAAACCATTAAAATTGTTTTTGAAGTGAATCCATGATTTGGAGTGAAACCCTAGCTCTTGGGGAATTTCAAGTTGTGAAATTGAGTTTTGTAGGGACTCTATGGGTGAAGGCTACCCATAGATGAAAAGATACAATACCTTAGCTAAAGAAATCCAACAAATTCGTGTGAAAAAATCCTCCTTGTTCATGCCCTAACATGATCTTCTTCTTCTTCTTCTTCCTTGAAGTTCTAGATAGAAGATTTTTGGGGGAAAGTTTATTATGGATTTTGGGTCTTGTGATTTGTGAGGTGTAAGGATTAGTTAATCACATAAAAACTCTTATATAGGTGACTAATAACCATATAAAATGACCTCACTTAATAATAACTAACCTAGGAATTTACCTAATTACCTTTGCCTAAGCCGAAAGGGACAACAACACAGGCCCATCCACGACCCCTACCTACGGGGAATGGATAGACCAACGGACTGTTCTGGTCCTTCGTTGGTTGGACTGGGGCTGCTGAATTTCGGCCCTTGAACCACGAGGCGTTGATGGACCTACACCCCGTAGGTCCCATCCGTGGCTCACTTGATTTGGACAGTTTTGGGGTTAGTCTTTAGGGACCTTCTCAAGGACCCTTGGTTGGACTTTGGGTAGTTTTACCTTGACGTTTAACCCGTAAAACCCTCATCCTAAGTACGAGAAGCCATTTTACGATTCTAACCCACACATCAAACTCTAAAACTCACGTAAGGCTCTAGTTTCACCTACTAGTTTTCTGGGTATTGTACTAGGCCGGTAGGAGGGGGTCCAATAGAGTGGGAGGTTTTCAAACTAGCATTTCTAGATAGGTTCTTTCCCCGAGTTTTGAGGGAGGCTAAGGTGGAAGAGTTCATTAACCTTAAGCAAGGTAGTGATTAACGTTTCAAGCAGACCTCATCCAATTCTAGGTGCAAACGATCGTTAAGCAGAATAAAATCCAACGAAAAGGTGGGGTCGAACCCACAGGGACTGGTACGTGTTCAAATTCACTATGGAAGTACAAATGTGGTCTAATCATCTATAGCAATAAAAATGATCAAAAAAGACATATAAACAAGTTGGAATGGGGTGAGAATATATGTCAAATTGGAGGTTTTGGTATGCAATTATCAACTACAACGCAAATACACAAAACTGATTTAAACAATATAGAGAGGAATTCTCAGCATGTGATCGATTATAGGCAAATTTCCCTATATGGGTAATTGCAACTACTAACGAATAGCTAAATATTAGTTGGTAGGCTTGACAATGAGTGAAATAGCTTTATCTCGAACAACTACTTTGATTCAAGTGATTTCTCTCGAGAATCAACATGCTTAACAAATAAGAACAACCCACTACCTTAATACATCTTCTCTCTTGAGCAAGATTGATGGGATTGGGTTTAGGATTCACTCTCTCGAGTTGAACCCAAATCAACCCAATACCCACAAACCTTTAATCAAAAGCTTTGGTTCTAAAACGTCTCTTTCGAACAAGTTAAGAACACAAAATTAGAACTGCATTTGCAACTACAATTCATAAATAAAAACATAGCTAAAGATTAAGCCCACTTCAATATAGCATTTAGATTTGTAATAAGCAATACCCATAAGCTAATTGAACCCATAATCACATAATCACACCCCAAGAATCAGGGTTTTAGCCACACATCATAAAAAATTAAAAACAATTACCGAATGCACTAGCCATGATCTGGGTAAGAGTATTCAAGCTTTTACAATTGTCCAACTTGAAGAAAATCAATAACCCACTTGCAAAATCTACGAATTAAGTCTCAAAAAGCCTTCAAGTCTACTGGGAACTATCAAACTTTCAAAGAAAACTATTCTAAAAGGTAGCAACTTGCTTAATTTGCAGTTCAAAATTCTAGTTATAGTCGCCAAAAATTATCCATGAAAGGCCATTAGGTGAGGTTAGTCGGGTTCGCCGATTGGTTCAACGAACCGCCCTTTGCTCTCTTCTATTGCCTTTATGCATTGGCTCTCAGCATCCTCAAGTCCTGTAACTTTTGGCGATCAATCTTGCTATTGCGGAGCTGATCGACGATTTTCCAACTGCCCCCTTCTTGTCGCCGACTAGGTTTCTTCCCTCAGGGCTGTCACACTGGAATTTTAGGCGGACTGAAGAGCCATAGGGCGAGTCGCCAAGTGGTCTTGGCGATCACCAGGCTCGCCTTTCTGCACTTCTTCAGATTGCTTTATTCCTTTTTGCCTATTAGTGTCCTTGATGTGCTCCTTAATCAACATACCTAAAAATCAAGGCTTTACATCAGTTTATTGCACAAATTTGGCATTTGAGGACACTGAAACTATAAAAACAAAGAGCTAAATGAGTCCAAAATCTAGGACTCATCAACGCCCCAACTTAAACTTTTGCTTGTCCTCATGTAAAACTCAAGTTCATCAGTTCAATAAGGATGTCTACATATAGTGTTGCATAAGACTCAACATAAATGTACGCATCAAGGTTCAAACTACTTAAATAATGATCAATTGTTCACTAAAAGATTCAAATTGTGACTCACCATTATTAAAGATGCTCAAGTTTACAATCCTTGCTTCAAATGCAAGTTCAAGCATAATGGTTAGACACACAAAAGAGTCGGCTCCCCGAAAGTAATAGCATAAAAAATTTCTAAACTTAAACCAGGTCGGCAATGTTTAGAGCCATTCGGCGAATTACTGACAAATATTGGAGAGCTAGGAGTAGCCGTCGAAAGTTACAGTGTATTTTAATGGTTAGGGGCGCAAAAGATTGAATAGGAGAACCTTTCGGCGAGTTACCTAATGAAATCAGTGAGATCATGCATCTCGCCGAAAGTTACAGAATGAACCTAGCCAAAATATGAAATTAAGGGTGATCAAAGGGGGACTTCAGTGAACCGCAGAACCACTCGACGAGTTCGACCCAGCTCGCCAAATGGCCCAACGTGCCAGTTTTCAACCCTAAGTCTCAAAATTATGCTTGTAGCCCCCGAATTAAAAATAAAACACATACACTACTCACTGAAGATCAACAATTGGGTGAGAGGGTACGCGAGTTTGAAATGACAGAAAATGAAGGATTTTGAAATTTGAAACCTCTTGCCCTTTTAAACCTTTCAGTTCGCTGCCCTTTCAATGAAGTAAGTCATGCTCTCTGACCCACTCGGGGTTCCAACAAATCTGGGGGTTTCAACAGCGGGCAGAATCAGGCTAGCAAAACTGTTTGGTGAGTCACCAATTAAACTTTTGGCCCACTGAGTTCCACAGAATTCCCATTTAAGCTTGGTGGTTCTAACGGCGGTCCAAGTCGTGGCTCGCCGACCAGTTCAGCGTGCTACCGATTGGACTTTGCATGTAACACCCAAAAACTAGTAGGCAAAACTAGAGCCTTAGGTGAGGGTTGTAGAGTTTGACGTGAGGGTTATAGTCATAGAAAAGACTTCCCGTACTTAGAATGAAGGGTTTAGGGGTTAAACGTCAATGTAAGACTCCCCAAGGACCAACAAAGGGTCTTTGAGGAGTAGCCTAGGAACCATACAAAAGCTGTCAAAAAATAGTTCACCTACGATTGGGACTCACGTCTCGTGGGGTGACCCACACCCTGTGGGTGAGGGGTCGTGGGTCAAGGGGTTCAAACCATGTTCCAGTACCCCATCTACGACTAACCAGCACGGCCTGTGGGTCTACCAACGGCCCGTGGGTCGGGGTCTCATGGGTGAGGCAGTAAGGTCCCTCAAGTTGGTTAAGTTAGGGGTTGAGGGAATGTTTTAGAATTAATTAGTTATTAAGTGGTGTCATTGTATTAGTAATTAGACCGCCTATATAAAGATATTGGACCCCTAAACTAAGTTAATTAAGTCATTCTCTCTATAGAAAGTAAAGAAAAAGAAGAGAAGCAAGCTAGGTCAAATTCCTCCGTTGTTGTAGGCTTTGTAAGGGTTTTATAATCAAGGTATGTTAGCTTATTTATCCATGGATAGTTCCATCCATGGAGCCCTCTAGAATTCCCCCAATTGTGAAGATGAATCCCTAATTCAAGTTAAGGTTCCTTCCAATATTGTGGGTTTAGTTGAGTATGAATCCAATTGCTTGGATATTGATTGTTTATGATTGAATTAGTAGTGAATCATGATATTATGATGATATTACATGTTTTCTACGGTTAACCCTAGGTTAATTGATGAATTTGAAGTAATGTGGGTTTATGCCTTATGAATGGAAATTGAGGACTTATAGGTGATCTTCTAGAATTGATGTCATGTATAGAAAATGTTCAAGAATAAAAGCAAGTAGACATGAATTGAATTAGATTATAGTACATATGAGGGATCATGACTAGTAAAGCTTGATATTGAACCTTTATGACTACAATCACTTGATAATGAAACATGTGATTAGAATGCCTTAAAATCTAGATATGAATGACGATTGTAAGAAGTATAGCTTTGAGAGTAAGGGTTGTACTGAGGCATGATTGATTCCTAGGGCTTCGAGAGTAAACCTAATATGTTGAATTATATATGCTTAAGAACACTTTGAGAGTGAAATGTCTATGATCATGATAGGTTGTTGTGTTGGTGAAAGAATATTCTCATATACACACTTAGGCATTAATATGCTAGGAGATGAAAGGTTTTCTCACAAAAATGATTCTAGGTTGCAAGGATTACTCAGCTAATATGAATCATGCATGTTAGACTAGCATAGCTTGAAGTTGAGACATAATATCCCTTCTTAGAATAGCTTGGATTTGTATGATTAATATGTTTATCCATGATAGCTTGGTCTAGCCTAATAGGGTGCTATTCTTTCGTTGTCTAGAATGATAAATAGTAATCATTTGAGTATTATAGCCTAAGATGGTACTTAGTGTGGGCAGGATTATGGGTCTTATCCATGCATTGCACAAGTATGACTTGAAGATACTTATGAAGTGTTTCCCTATATGATTTATGTTTAGCTTGGATTGTTGCCATATTTGCCTTCCATGACATGTTTGACTAAAGGTGAAGATTCCCTTATTTATGGGAAGTAAGCTAAGCATGTGACCATAAGATGGTATATATGGCTATGATGATTAAAGGGGGATACTTAGAATGAATGGGATTGTGGGATCTTATTCATGCTTTGCACAAGTATACCTTGAGGTTACTTGAGAAGTAGTTCTCTTAGGATATGAAGGACTAAGGGTTGACTACTGCTTATATGATGCCTATGTTGGATACATTGCTTATGAATATGATATTGTCTCTTATGCTTATAGTTTATGTTTCACGAAGAAACTCTTAGGATTATGGTATATGGATTATGCTGACTAACCCTTATGTCCTGCTCTTATGATGTAATGCTACCTATCATATTTACTACTTTTGTACTAACACATACTCTTGCGTAGATTCTCATCAAATGTAGGGTTCAGCGATTATTGAGTTCCATTTTTCAAGATAGGTTTCTAGAAGTGCAAGGAGTTGAAGACTTGGTGAGTCCTCATAGCATCAAGGATTTGATCACCTTTCCTTTATGTTTTTTTATTTTCATGTCTTGAGACTATTGTATGGGCTGTGACCCAAGAGTATTGAAAGTATTATTAGATGGTTTGAGAAAAGTATCGTAAGACTTCCACTTTGCTTTTATAAAAATTGTATGGAAAATGTTTTAAAACTTCCATGCTTTTCTATTATCTTATGTTATGAAATGTTAAGGGCTGTATGAAACCCCTTGGGGGTCAAGTACGCCATGTTACATCTAGGGTGTACCCCTGGGTCATGACAAACTTGGTAATCAGAGCGCAAGGTTTAGAATGGTTCTAGGATTGTCTCAAACCACATCTAGTAGAGTCTTATTCATGAGTGTGAAGCTTGCCACATTTATGAATAAGAAGCTATTAGATGAGTAGGAAACTTCACTTCTTTATTCTCTAATTTGTGGGATATATGTTAACTCTATAAGGTCTTTATCCTTATCCGATGGTCTTCAAGATATGACTACTCGAAGGGCTCATGCTAAAAGGATCAAGGTAGAAAATGTTGGTTGTGATGCCAATTATGGCTATGTGACTAGTTAAGACTTTATATGCTAGATTTATATGTCATCCTTAGGATGGATTGGTAGTATTAGTGATTATGCTCCTATGCGATTGTAGAACCCGTATACTTTGAGGGTTGCATGTACCACCTAGCTAAGGTGAGGGAGATACGTTTAGGTGTTGACCAACTTCAAAGAGTTAGTTACGTTGTAAAGATTGATCTTAGGTATGGTCATTCTGAGTAGGGTGTTTAAATAATACCTAGACATGATTAGAGGGTAGAGCCTTACTTGGCTATTTTGAGCTTTAGGTATGTTGAAGAAGACTTAAGGAATAAGGTGTTTAGAAGAGACCTTGAGATGTTCAATTAGTAAACTCCTAATAAATGTAATAGTATAGTTCACCATAGTTTAGAATCAGCATGTGTGATAATGTGAAGGCTTAGTGATGACTTAATCCATCGTTAGTTAAATTGAAATGAATGGTGCTTAGTAAGTTTGTAAAGACTAACTCCCAAGGGGGAGATGGTGTGCTTAGATAGCAAGGTTATTGTGTGTTTATGCGTTGCCATGATTTCCTTATATGAATATTCATGAAGCTTAGATCTTGATAGAAATGAGTTATGTGCATTGTTTTCCTCATGTTGTAGTGCATTGAGTATAAGTTGCCTATAGACTTCATGAGATGAATTAATGAGCATGCCTTAGTTTGCAGTTGAAAGATACCTCCTTGAATAGTTGTTTTTTAGAGTCGATTGTGTATAGTCTCCATGAGTGTATGTTGAACTTGTTTTAGCTAGGAGATGGTAGATCCTCCTTGAATATGAGTAGATATAGAATTTCATGCATTTTGGGTTGTTAGATGTAATTCCTTCTCCCTTGTGTTGCATTGATTATGTTTAGCTTGGAGTTGATGTTTTCCTCCTTGGTTGTGTGAATTTAGATGTATTGCATGCATGATGGGTTTCTAGTCTAGAGTCGTTTCCTTTAAGAAATGTTTAAAATCGTCATTCGAGAAAGAATGTTCCCAAGGGGGAGATATTGTAACACCTGAAAACTAGAAGGCTAAACTAGCGCCTTAGGTGAGGGTTCAAGAGTTTGACGTAAGGGTTACAGTCTTAGAAAAGACATCCCGTCCATAGAATGAAGGGTTTAGAGGTTAAACATCAAGGTACGACTCCCTAAGGACCAACGAAAGGTCCTTGAGGAGGACCCTAGGAACCACACAAAAGTTGTCCAAAATTTGTTCACTCACGATTGGGGACTCACCCCCATAGGGTGACCCATGCCCCTTGTTGAAGGTTCGTGGGTCAAGTGGTTAAAACCATGTTCTAGTACCCCATCCATGGATGACCAGCATGGACCGTGGGTCCACCAACAGCCCGTGGATCAGTGTCTCATGGGTGACGCAGTAAGGTCCCTTATGTCGGTTAAGTTAGGAGTTGAGGGAAGGTTCTAGAATTAATTAGTTATTAAGTGGTGTCATTTTATTAGTAATTATACCACCTATATAAAGCTATTAGACCTATAAACTAAGTCAATTAAGTCATTCTTCAAAGACCCCAAAATAAACCATTCCCTTCAAGAAATTCTCTCTCTAGAAAGTATAGAAGAAGAAGAAGAAGAAGAGAAGCAAGCTAGGTAAAATTGCTCCATTGATGCAATCTTTGTGAGGGATTTATAATCAAGGTATGTTAGCTTATTCATCCATGGATACTTCCATCCACTGAGCCCTCTATAATTCCCCCAATTGTGAAGATGAATCCCCAATTCAAGTTAGGGTTCCTTGCAATATTGTGGGTCTAGTTGAGTATGAATCCGATTGCTTTAATATTGATTGTTTATGATTGAAATTAGTAGTGAATCATGATATTATGATGAAATTACATATTTTATATGTCTAACTCTAGGTTAATTTATTAATTTGAAGTAATGTGGGTTTATGCCTTGTGAAAGGAAATTGAGGACTTATAAGTGATCTTCTACAATTGATGTCATGTATAGAAATTGTTCAAGAATAAAACCAAGTAGACATTAATTGAATTATATTATAGTATATATGATGGATCATAACTAGTAAAGCTTGATATTGAACTTTATGATGATTTATGACAAGAATTACTTGATAATGAAGCATGTGATTAGAATGCCTTGAAATCTAGATATGAGTGATGATTGTAAGAAGTAAAGCTTCAAGAGTAAGGCTTGTAGTGAGGCATGATTTATTCCTAAGGCTTTGAGAGTAGAGCTAATATGTTGAATTGTATATGCTTAAGAACACTTTGAGAGTGAAGTGTCTATGATCATGATAGGTTTGTGTGTTGGTGAAAGAATATTCTCATATACACACTTCGGCATGAATATGCTAGGAGATGAAATGTTTTCTCACATAGAATGATACTAGCTTGAAAGGCTTACTCATCTAAAATGAATCATGCATGTTAGACTAGAATAGCTTGAAGTTGAGACATAGTATCCCTTCATGAATAGCTTGACTTGGTAAGACAAGACCATGTTTGGTAGCTTGAGTTAGAAGTTCCCATGGTAGCCTTGGATTGAACCATAATAAATTTCACATGTAGCTTGAACTGGCATAATAGAATGCTTGCATGGTAGCATGACTTGGTTAGCCCAAGAGCATTTATCACTTGTTAGCATGCCTTTCATGATGTGTTTCACTAAAGGTGCAGATTTCCTTGTTTATGGGAAATAATCTAAGGATGTACCATAAGATGGTAAGTATGTCTATGAGGGACAAAGAGGGATACTTAGCATGAATTGGATTGTAGGGTCAAATTCATTCATTGCACAAGTATGCTTTGAGGTTAACTTAGAAGTAGTTCTCTTATGATATGAAGGACTAAGGGTTGACTAATTCTTATATCATGCCTATGTTGACGACATTTCTTATGATTATGATAATGCCTCTTATGATTATAGTTTATATTTCACGAAGTAACTCTTATGATGATGGCATATGGCTTATGGTTACTAACCCTTATGTTATGCTAGCTATCATATTTAGTACTTTTGTACTAATGCATACTCTTTCCTACATTCTCATCAAATGTAAGGTTCGGCGATTTTTGAGTTCCATTCGTGAAGATAGGTTTCTAGAAGTTCAAGGAGTTGAAAACTTGGTAAGTCCTCATAGCATCAAGGATTTGATCACCTTTCCTTTATGTATTATATTTTTATGTCTTAAGACTATTGTATGACTTGTGACCCAAGAGTATTCAAAGTTGTATTAGATGGTTTGAGACAAGTATAGTAAGACATCCCCTTTGCTTTTATAAAGACTTTGATTGTATGGAAAATGTAATAAAAATTCCACACTTTTCTATTATCTTATGTTATGATATGCTAAGGGCTTGAATGAGACCCCATCGGGGTCAAGTACGCCATGTTACATCTAGGGTGTATCCCTGGGTCATGACATTAGGCTCGCCAAACTACCCATTTTCCAACACTCTTCACTTCTCAACATGCAAATCAACACCCGTTATTTAAAATTAAAAACTAAAGCATTAAAAACATAGGTTGCCTCCCAAGAAGCACTTTAGTTAACGTCGTCGCACGACAAGGATACCAAATTAAACTTAATTTTTGGGGTTTTCCATTATGTCACTAGGCAACCCCTCTTGTTGTCTTGGATTCAAATGCGAAGAAATTTGACCAATTTGGGTCTCCAGTTTGTTAATTGAGACTGCGTGTGAGGTCACCGTCTGGTTTAGAGTTGAAACATCCTCTTTCAACACTTTTTCTGACCCCCCAACTTTGTTGAGAATGCGTGAGAGCCTATCTTTTGTACGCCCACCTTCAGATTCCTTGGGCTTTTGAAGCTCATGAGGAGGGACGTACCTATCCTTTTCCCCCTCTCTCTCTTTCCAAGTGGCATTATGATCACACTAATCTCTATAATGGTCTCTCCAACCCTCATCTCTATTCCATCCTTGATTTCCACCTGGTTTTTGGTAGTTTGCACGATAACCTCCTTCTTGATTGGCTAGGAAGTTCACTTTCTCATTGTACTTCGCTTTAAATTGTGTTTCATTGGTGTTTTCTCCACCAACTCCCACGGCATTAACACTTTTTGTACCAACACCCATGACAATTTTAGCAAATATATCCTACTGGGTCATCATTTTGGCCATGTTTTGGTCTCTCTCTTGATCCTTCTTGGTCAGCTCTTTTGTCATTTTATAAGTGAGAGGAGATACTTGGTCTTCACGAGTATACCATGCCATATTGATCTTGGTCATGCAGTCAAGGAGTTGGGACACTAGTTCATAGGGTTATTGCATTATACCACCAAGTGAGAGTTGATCAGTGACTCCTTTGTTCAACGAGTTGAGACTCCTACAGAAGTGTTGCAACAACACATTATTTGGAAGTCTATGATTTGGGCACTGAAGCACCAACTTCTTAAATCTCAGCCATGTCTCATGGATTAGCTCACCTTACAAGCGTTTGAACCCTTAGATGCCATCCCTTAGAGTCATCATCTTCGATGGGGGAAAGAATGTTACTTGAAATGTTGTGCTCAGCTCATCCCAAGTGGTAATGGAGTCTCTCAATAACTCAGTCAACCATTCAGTAGCTTAACCCATCAAAGAGAACGGAAAGAACCTGAGACGGACCCATTCCTGCAATATGTTCTTAAATGTGAACGGCCCACAGACATCCACGAAGTTCCTGATATGCTCATAGGGATCCTCATGAGCCAGCCTTCCAAATAATTCTTTCAATTGTAAGAGTTAAAACATTGTGCTTGTGATGTGGAAAACAACATTTCCTTCAGCCGGAGGTCGATGAATGACACCAACACTACCCACTTGGATTTAGTCATTGACGTTTGGTCATTGAAATCATTGAGGTTCCCAATGTCTTCTTAGTGGCCCATTTGTATACTATTACTTCTGTTTACACTCATCTCTTCCTCTGTTCAACACAAGCAACACAAAACCAAAAACTAAAATAAGTCTATTCAACTACAAGTAAAGAGAACACAATTTAACTTCATTAAAAGAATTTTAAACAACACCACTCCATGGCACCGACACTATTTTTATTAATATTTCAAGCATATCTCATCCAATTCTAGGTGCAAACAATCGTTAAGCAGTATAAAACCCAATGAAGAGTTGGGGTCGAACCCACATGGATTGGTACGAGTTCAAATTCACTTAGGAAGTACAAATGTGGTCTAATCAACTATAGGAATAGAAATTATCAAAAAAGACATATAAACAAGTTGGAATGGGGTGACAATAAATGTCAAATTGGGGGTTTTGGTTTACAATTATCAACTACAACGCAAATACACAAAACTGATTTTGAACAGTACAGAGAAAAATTCTCAGGATGTGATCGATTATAGGCAAATTTCGCTATATGGGTAACTGCAACTACTAACGAATAGCTAAATATAAATGGGTAGGCTGGACTATGAGTGAAATAGCTTTCTCTCGAACAACTACTTCGATTCAAATGATTTCTCTCGAACATCAACAAGCTTAACAAATAAGAACAACCCACTACCTTAATACATCTTCTTTCATAACCCAGGGGTTCCCCTAGATGTAACACGGCATACTCGACCCCCGATGGGGGTCTTATACAAGACCTTAGCATATCATAACATAAGAAATAGAAATGATGCAGAATTAAAACATTTCTTTACAATCGAAGTCTTTCGTAATAGCAAATGGAACTCTAGACATTATCTCAATAAACCATCTAATATAATTTGAGTATCAACTAGGGTCACAACCCTTTTCAACATAGTCTCAAAAAGAGAATGTAAGAAAGAAACTAGAAATGAACAACTTCCATCCTCGAACAATGAGGACTCACCAAAAGTGTGGAGAATAATCGATCCATGCTTTGAACAAAAAGGAACCACACATTAACAGCCGGGCCCCACACTTATAGAAAAAATGTAAAAAATATGGGTTAGTACAAAATGCACAAAGTATGATTGCCATGCACAAAATCCTTGAAAACATGAAAAAAGGACATTTTAGTTGAAACCAAGCACTTTATCAAACTCAAGAGTCATCATGCACATTAGTGTAAATACATAAGTCAAACCATCTCATAAGCAACCCTCAGATATACTTGTGCAATGCATAGATAAGATCCTATAATCCTATCTAATACTAAGTACAACTTTTAGGCTACCATAATCATGCATCACATAGTTTGATCTCATCCATAGCCAATTGTCATGGACTTAGAGCGATGGCTAAAGTTCCGTGTGGCCCTTGACAGTTTACTTACTAATCTTTCAAGCTTCTTGTAAACTCAAGGAAGCCTTTAGGACTTGGTTTGCTAAGGGAATGTTTAAGGAAAGGTTTTGGAAAGAACAAAGAGAGCTTTTTGAAGAAGGCTTTGTATTGAGCTTTTGGAAGATTGCTTACAACTTGGTTGGTGCCTTTGCAAATGGTGGCACCTCTATTTATACTACTCTCCAAGGACTAAAGTGTAATTGGTATTTACATGAGAGGTCCCTCCAATATTTACATTTTGACCCCTATCTAGAGAATTCTACATTACTCCAAAGTATTCTTGAAATATCTAAGGTTTTCTAGCCTATTCTAGAAACCTCTACGCCTTCTTCGCTGCAAAAGTTGCCTGCGTTGGTGGCGGGACGTCACATGCTCCCCCACCTGATGATGCGACGACCGCGGCGCATTGTTGCAAAAACTCCCGAATTTGGTCTTCGAACTGCCACAAGTCTTCATATCTCTCCCATGTGGCCTCTTCCGGGGATTGTCCCTTCCAATGTACAAGGAACATGGCACTGGCTTGTTGTCCTCGCTTCCGTTTGGCTTGATAATCTATGATAGCTTCTATCTCTCGGTCGTGCGAGGCAGTGACAGTAATAGGGGCCCGTCGGGGTTGGCTCCGGCTAGGGTCTTCCTTGTCCTCATGATAAGGCTTGAGGACGCTTGCATGAAATACCGGATGGACTTTAAAGTGGGGAGGTAACTCCACTTTATATGAGATCTTGCCCACCTTGGCAACGATCCTGAACGGACCCTTATATTTTCGCACTAAGTTTTGATGAACACCCCTTAGTGCCTTGAACTGTCTTGGGTTGAACTTCACCAAGACCATGTCGCCTTCTTTGTAGTCCATGGGACACCTTTTGCGGTCGGCAAACTTCTTCATCTTGTTTGCTGCCTTGTCCAAGTAGGACTTGGCAGTGTCAAGCTGTTCTTCCCATCCTTTGGCAAGATCGTAAGCTCCCAAACTCTTCCCTTCGAAAGCGGCCGGTAAAGAATGCGGAGTTTGGGGCTGTTGGCCTGTCGCCAACTCAAACGGTGTGCGCCCGGTGGATTCGCTCCTTTGCAAGTTGTATGAAAACTGTGCCATGTCCAAGAGTCTTGCCCAATCCTTTTGATGCGCACTAACATAGTGCCTCAGATAGCACTCCAACAGGGCGTTGACACGTTCGGTTTGGTTCAGTTTGCGGCTCTCGAATGCTATTGGGTGTCTTTCTTGCATTAAGACTCCCCCAATGGAGAAATCTGAGGCATCCGTATGTACTTCGAAGGTCTTTGAAAAGTCGGGCAGCGTCAAGACCGGTTCTTCTGTTATCGCGGCCTTAAGACCTTCGAAGGCTTGCTGGCACTCCGCGCTCCAAACCCACGGCTTATTTTTCTTTAATAACTCGGTCAGCGGCGCGGCCTTCGCCGAGTAACCTCTTATGAACCTGCGATAATAATTCGCAGGTCCAAGGAACGATCGTAGCTCGGTCACTTTAGTGGGCACCTCCCATTCTTGGATTGCCCGAATTTTGGCCTCGTCCATCCGTAGTTCGCCCTGGCTGATGATATGGCCCAAGAAGTGTACCTTATGTTGGGCAAACTCGCATTTCTCCCGCTTAATGTATAGTTGGTTCTCCCGTAAGACTTGGAAGACTTTCCTTAGATGCTCCACGTGCTCCTCCAAGGTGTTGCTGTAGATGACTATGTCGTCCAAGTACACCACCATGAACTGGTCCAAGTAGGAATGAAAGATCTTGTTCATCAGCGTGCAGAACGTGGCGGGTGCGTTGGTTAGGCCAAAAGGCATCACCAACCACTCGTATGCTCCATATCTAGTCACGCACGCTGTCTTCGGCTCGTCCCCTTCTGCGATGCGTACTTGGTAGTAGCCTTTTCGGAGGTCTACCTTTGTGAAGTACTTCGCCTGGCCAAGTCTATCAAACAAATATGCAATGAGCGGAATGGGATACTTGTTCTTAATTGTTACCTTATTAAGCGCCCGATAGTCGATGCATAAACGTAAGGATCCATCCTTCTTTTTCTGGAACAGTACCGGTGCGCCATAAGGTGCCTTGGATGGACGGATATGACCGGCTTCGAGGAGCTCCTTTAACTGCTTCCTTAGCTCCTCTAGTTCAGGGGGAGCCATGCGATAAGGTGCATGTGCGGGTGGCTTGGCTCCCACTTCCAACTCTATCTTGTGGTCTACCTCGCGCCTTGGAGGTAGAGTCTTTGGCAGCTCGTCCGGCATCACATCCTTGTTCTCTTCAAGGACCTTCTCTATGATCGGGGGCAAGGGCTCCTTAGCACCATTGTCTTCTCTCGAACTTGCAATGGTGGCTAGGAACGTCGGTTCTCCTTTCTTCAGGCCTTTCACGATCTGCATGGCCGACAAGAAGGCGTGTCCTTCCTTCTTCGGGATCTTGAGTAAAGGTACCATGCACGACCCTTCCCGCTCCATGACCATGAGTCGTTGGAGGTAGGGGTCGATCATGGTATGACAGCATTGGAAGAACTCCTGCCCTAGAATTATGTCAAATATATCTAAAGGAGCGACAGTAAAGTTCGTCTTACCTTGCCATTCTCCTATTGTGATGTTCACTCCTTGGGCGACTCTGCTCACGAGAGTCGGTGGGGCATTAACTGTCTTGAGGCGGTTGTTGCTGGGAATATAGTTTAGCCCTAACCTCTCCGCCGCTGTCTTGGTCACAATGTTTGGTTCTGCCCCGGTGTCCACCATGGCACAAGCTGCACGGCCATTAATGGAGATGTCTACATACTGCGCGCTGAAGCTTCCTGGCTTCTCCGTCTGCTTGGCTATTGCCCCGCACAGTCCTACCATGCCCAGCTGCGTCGTGCCCGTGTCCTGCCCTTGCTCTCGTGCGTCCTTCTCCTTCCGTTCACGTAGGGTAGCACCAAGGTTCTTCATTTCCGGGCACCTGGCATAGCCATGTGGTCCTCCGCAGATGTAGCAGCCGTCTCCCTTGGTGGTCTGCGCCTTCTTCTCCGTGTAGTTCTGGCGCGTGAACCGTCTGTTGTCCGGCTTGTGGGGGTCGGGCTGTCTTGAGTGCGCCTGCTGCTCCTTGCCTCGGCCACGATCTCCCCCACTTTTGGCATGACCGCCCCTTCCATCCTTGCCTTTAGTCTTGTCATGCCGATCGTGCTTAAAGTCCGTTAAGGACTCAGCCTGAGTGATGGCCTCATCTATGGTCTTGACCTGACGCCGCTCCAACTCGGTCTTGGCCCAATTTTGTAGTCCGTCCATGAAGTGGAACAGCATGTCCTCATCTGTGAGGTTGGGAATCTGAAGCGTTAGAGTTGTGAACTCTTTCACGTACGCTCAAATGCTTCCTGTTTGCTTCAGTTCCCTAAACTTGCGCTTAACCTCGTATATGACGTTGGTAGGGAAGAATGCTTTCTTGAATTCCTCGCGGAATTGCTCCCACGTGTTGATAGTGCACGTCTCCTTCCCTAATTCAGCTTCCTTGCGTCTCCACCATAGCATGGCCATCTCGGAAAGATACAACACGGCAGTGTTGATCTTATTTTCATCACTTCTCACCCGACTACACTTGAAGTAGTTCTCCAAGTGCCACAAAAAGTTATCCACCTCTTGTGCGTCACGGACGCCTTTAAACACAGGTGGCTTGGGAGCCTCGACCCTGGCCTCTTTATCATAGTCGGATGACGCCGATCCTCCAGCTTCTCTTCCTTCCTTAAGTGCTTTCATTTCGGCTTTCATGGTTTCAATTGTGTTTAACGTCTCCATGAACCGGCACTCCAAGGAAGTGATGGCCTCCTTCATCTCAAATTTGGCCCGCTGACGTCCCTCCAACTCCTTGCGGATGTTTTCGGTCTCCTCAAGGGTGAAGTCTTCAAGAGTTTTGAATTTGTCGTCGGCCACATTCATGCGCCGGCCTAATATCTCCACGGCCTGCCTTGCCACTTCAACCCTTGCGACCCAGTCTTCGCCAGCGGTGACATCAATGGCCTCCTCGCCAAGTTCCTCGTCACTTGCCTCGGTGGTCGAGAGTGGATGAGATGTTAGCGCCTCGCTAGGTGTGGGATCCGGCAGCATTTCTTCAGGACTCTTTTGATGCTTCTTTCCCTTTCGGGACTTCTTTCCTCCATCCGGACGGATGTTGGTGGTGCTAGCGGCGTTTATGTCCCCTTCGGTTGCCATTCCCTTAGTATTGAACCTGCTTTGATACCACGATGTCACGGACTTAGAGCGATGGCTAAAGTTCCGTGTGGCCCTTGACAGTTTACTTACTAATCTTTCAAGCTTCTTGTAAACTCAAGGAAGCCTTTAGGACTTGGTTTGCTAAGGGAATGTTTAAGGAAAGGTTTTGGAAAGAACAAAGAGAGCTTTTTGAAGAAGGCTTTGTATTGAGCTTTTGGAAGATTGCTTACTACTTGGTTGGTGCCTTTGCAAATGGTGGCACCTCTATTTATAGTACTCTCCAAGGACTAAAGTGTAATTGGTATTTACATGAGAGGTCCCTCCAATATTTACATTTTGACCCCTATCTAGAGAATTCTACATTTCTCCAAAGTATTCTTGAAATATCTAAGGTTTTCTAGCCTATTCTAGAAACCTCTACGCCTTCTTCGCTGCAAAAGTTGCCTACGTTGGTGGCGGGACGTCACACAATACTCATAGACAAGGAAACATTCCTGTTCATTAACTTGTAACAAGGAAAGCCACTCATGGCAACAATCCATATTAAACATGCATAAATTCATATATCTTCATAGCATAAGATAACCACACCATAACCCCTTTGAAAGCCTACTTGTGCAATGTATGAATGAAGTCTCATACCCCCACTCACACTAAATAAAGATCCTTCAGGAGTCGTAGGTTATTGTTCAAGTTCTTGTCATAGTTAATATTCTTGTCATGAAGGGAAAGAGCCTTAATCGACATAGACCATGTGAGCTACATGGAATCCGGTGTACTTCCCCACACCGGAAAGAGGTGTCTTACTTGCCTAAGGTAGAACTAAAGTTTATTAGGTTAGGTGGATCCACCAGCTAAAGACCTATGTGGGTACATAGTTACGGGATAGGGAGATTGCTTCTAAAAACCTAGACTAACTGAGGTAAAAGGTTTTTATCTCGTGAGATAACTATTTTGGAAATTCAGACTAACTGGCGTAAAGGAACCCATTGGGAAAGCCGGACTAACTGAAGTGAAAGCTTTCATCTCATATTCATATCCACTCGATGCTAAGCATAATTCCCATTAAATTCATATTTAAGTCTTGACTTACATTCATGTTTAGGGAAGAATGCCCTAACATTTAATCCAACACGATATCATGATATAGCTCCTAGATTCAAGAGGTGAGAATAGCCTTTCAACCTTAGAATCATTATTATGTGAGTAAACCTTTCACATTATGTTCACAGTGTGTTTATAAATATAGACTTTCAATCAACCCAACAATATTATCATAATCCTAGACATTTCATACATAGTCATGTGTAAGAGTTTAGGGGAGAATAATCTTTCATCAATACCACAAGTAAATCATAGTCATAGGATCTTCACTCTCTAGATGAATCTTAGAACACATGCATAATCATCATAATCATGTACAATTCTCATGTTTTACCCTTCAAGTACCATGAATCACATTCAACCAACACATCTAGAATTTCTAAATTAGATATGGATAATAACATTATTCAACTAGCTCAAACATTCTACACATAATCTCTTCACATCTACACATAATCTCTTCACATTCTTCTATAATCAATCAACCCACATCACAAGATCACAATTTAGTAATATGGGGAAATCATGGGCTCTTGGGGGGATTTCATAATAAATCAACAAGAAATCATCAATTCAATCATAACCCATCATAAATCAATCAATGAAACTGCTTTTGAATGGAACCATGACATCGGAGTAAAATCCTAGCTTTTGGGATTTCTAGATTTGAAATTGAAGACTTTGAAGGGCCTCTATGGAGGAATTCTCTCCATAGATGAAACGCTACCATTCCTTAGGGTGATTCTCCAACGAAAGTGAGGGAAAAAGCTTTGGCTTCTTCAAGCCCTAGGTTCAATTCTACTCTTCTTCTTCTTTGAGTTTTACAGAGAGAAATATTGTGAATGAGATGAACTTTTGATTTGATTTGGGTGTTTGTGAAAAATGACTTAGTTGGGTGAATTTGGACTTAAAAATGACTTATAGAGTGACCCCAAACCTACCCAAAACGACCCCATTTTAATAGGACATAATAAGGAAAAGACTCATTTATCCCTAACTTAAGTGACCTTGCCCAGGTGCCACGAGGGGCCCCATGAGTCGTGGTTATGACCACGAGTCGTGGTCCCACTCGTGAGCTTGAGGCAGTAGCTAGACACTTGGTGCCTTAAGCTCACAAGCCCAAGGAATTCTCACTAGGGACTCCACGAACCATGCTCAAGACCACTGGCCGTAGTCCCTCTCGTGGTTCTTGAGGTAGTGGCTAGGCCACTTGTGCCCTAAGCTCACATGGACAAGGCAACTTCAAGAAGGGCTCCACGAGTCATGGTCACTCTAGTAGACCTTGAGACAGTGACTAGGCCACTTGCTTGCCAACCCTCAATAGCTAAGGCAACTCCACGAAGCCTCCCACGACCCATGGTCAAGACCACTGGCAGTGGTGATGGCTGTGACGTTGGGGCAGTGTTGGCCAAGGTTGGGGCAGTGTTAGCCAAGGTTGGGGCAGTGTTGGCCAAGGTTGGGGCAGCCTTGGCCTTTGGCCCTGGCTTGTCCCCTTTGCCTTCGCACTTTCCCTTTATCCTTGACTCTTGTAGCCCTTAAGACAACCCTAGATGGTTTACTAAGTTATGGGAAGTCATTTTACGATTCTAACCCTTACGTTTAGCTCTAGGTTAGCCTACTAGTTTCTATAGTGTTACATTATCTCCCCCTTGGGAACATTCGTCTTCGAATGACGATCTAGACACCTTACAGAATTTAAAGACTCAAGACTAGCACCCCATCATGCATGCAACAGCACAATAATGCATAATTCAAAGGAGGAGACATCAACTCTATCTCATGACATAATTAATGCAATACAAGGAAGTAGGAACTACATCCAGAACCCAATACGCACAAAACCCATCATTTGACATAATCATAGAAGGAACTACCTTATCCAACTAAAAGTAAGCTCAACACAATTATGGAGCAAATAAGCCATTTCACAAAAAGCATAATAAAGCATGTTCATCATCTAATCTCATGAAGTCAAATATGAAACATCATACTACAATGCACAACAATATGAGGATAATATAAATCATGAAAAATCATTTTATACTAAACATGAATTCCCTCAACAACATACATATCATAAGGAAATTGTGCAGAACACATATAGCACACATGAATCCCAAAACACCAAACTCATGAGGATAGCGGGACTTCATATCGGCCTCGGCCTCCCAAGTAGCACCCTCAACTAAATTATTCCTCCATAAAACTTTCATCGAAGATATTTCCTTGTTTCTCAATCTCTTATCATGCTGGTCTAGATTTCTACCGGAACTTCCTCATATGATAGACTCTTATCAATCCCCAACCCTTATAAGGGGATAATGGATACCTGATCTCCAATGCATTTCTTAAGCATAGAAACATGAAATACCGGAGCCAACTCATTTGGCAAGTCTAACTCATAGGCAACTTTCTCAATACACTTCAAAATTTGATATGAGCCCACATACCGGGGACTAAGTTTCCCTTTCTTGCCAAACCTCATAACACCTTTCAAAAGTGATATTTTTAAATAGACCCAATTGTTAACTTCAAATTCTAGATCCCTTCTTCTAACATCGGCATAAGACTTTTTCTGACTTTGGGCCAACCTCAACCTCTTTCTAATGAGTCAGACTTTCTCAATGGCCTCATAAACTAGTTCGGTACCAATTAGAGCAATTTTACATACTTCAAACCAACCAATCGGAGACCTACATCTCCTACAATACAAGGCTTCAAAAGGATCCATGGCGATACATGAGTCGTAGCTATTATTGTAGGAGAACTCTATTAATGGCAAATGATCATCCCAATTACCCTGGTAGTCTATAACACATGCTCTCAACATATCTTCTAACGTTTGGATGGTACACTCCACTTGCCCATCGATATGGGGATGAAAAGGCGTGCTAAGCTTAACCTTAGTACCAAGCCCTTTTTGGAATGACTTTCAAAGTGTGAAATGAATTGAGTACCCCGATCCGAAATAATAGATAAAGAAACCCCATGTAACTTCACTATCTCGTTGATATACAGCTTGGCATAGTCTTCTACCGAGAAAGAAACCTTGATGGGAATGAAGTGGGCTGATTTTATCATTCGATCTATGATGACCCAAATAGAATCATGTTGCCTTCGAGTACGAGGCAAACCTACCATAAAATCCATGCCACATCCTCCCACTTCTAAGTGGGAATGTCTATTTCATGGGACAAGCCTCCCAGCCTTAGGTCTCAGCCTTAACTTGTTGACAATTCAGACACTTGGCTACAAAAACCGCTATATCCTACTTCATAACATTCCATCAATAGACTTCCCATAGATCACGATACATCTTGTTGGCTCCCAGATGAATAAAATACTGAGAACCATGAGCTTGTTCTAGAATCTTCTCTCTCAAACCATAAACATCCGGAACACATAACCGACCTTGGTACCTAAGCACCCCATCTCCCCCTTTGGAGAAAGCTTCAACAGACTTTTTGAGTACCGACTCTTTCAACTCAACTAATATAGGATCAAGGTCTTGCGTAGACTTCACGTCCATCACAAAGGATGATTCAGAACCAGTTGAAAGTTGAACCAATTCTTTCTTTTCATCTAACCGGTGGAATCCACTAGTTGAACACCTAACCGGGCCAACCAATGCACATCACGAACCAATTCTTTCTTTTCATCCTTTACATAAGCCACTCTACCCATGGACAATCAACTTAGGGAATCTGCTACCAAATTATCTTGGTCGGGGTGGTAAAGGACATTCATGTCATAATCCTTTAAGAGTTCTAACCACCTTCTTTGTCAGAGATTCAAGTCTTTTTAACTAAACACATATTGGAGACCCTTGTGATCAGTAATCACATCAACATGCACCCCATACAAATAATGTCTCCATATTTTTAAAGCAAACACAACCGCCGCTAATTCAAGAGCATGGGTCGGATAATTCTTCGCATGGACTTTAAGTTGCCTCAAAGTGTAGGCAATCATCTTACCATGTTTCATAAGTACACATCCCAACCCTACTCTAGAGGCATCACAATATAGTACGAAACCATCCGTACCATGCATTAAGGTCAACACCAGAGAAAAAGTAAGTCTATCTTTAAACTCTTGGAAACTCCTGTCGCAGGATTCCGACCACAAAAACATAGCCTTCTTTGGAGTCAAAGCCGTCAATGGAGATGCTATGGAGGAAAACCCCTCAACAAATCTCCTATAGTAACCGGCCAAACCCAAGAAGTTTCTAATATATGTCGGTGATAGAGGTCTAGGCCAACTTTTGACCGCATCTATTTTCTGAAGTTCTACCTCAATACCATTGCTTGACACAATATGACCAAGGAATGCTACAGAACTTAACCAAAACTCGCACTTACTAAACTTTGCGAAAAGTTGATGGTCCTTAAGACCTTGTAATTCAATTGTCAAATGGTCCATATGTTCATTCTCATTTCTTGAACAGATCAAAATATCACCGATAAACACAATCACAAACAAGTCAACATATTGTCGAAACACTATATTCATTAAGTCCATGAACGCCACCGGAGCATTTTCAACCCAAATGACATTACTAAGAACTCAAAGTGACCATATCTCATTCGGAAAGCCATCTTGGGAATATCAACCCATCTCACCCTTAATTAATGATAGCCCGAACATAGATCAATCTTTGAAAAATAACTAGCCTCTTGAAGATGGTCAAACAAGTCATCAATTCTAGGAAGGGGATATTTTTTCTTAATGGTCAGTTTTTTCAATTGATGATAATAAATGCACATTCTAAGGGACCAATCCTTCTTCCTAATGAACAACACCGGAGCACCCTTTGGAGAGATACTTGGTTGAATAAAGCCCTTGTCTAGCAAATCCTTTAGTTGCTGCTTTAACTCCTTTAACTCCATCAGAGCCATTATATAAGCAGGAATAGAGATAGGTTGCATATCCAGAATAAGGTCAATACCAAAATCTATTTCCTTCTCGGGAGGAATACCAGGCAAATCATCTGGAAAATTTTTTGGAAACTCAGTCACTACCGGAACTGAATCTATAGAAGGGGTTTCAGATTAAACACCCTTCACCCTAACTAGATGGTAAATACACCCTTTGGAGATCATCTTTCTAGCTTTAAGACAAAACAAAAAAATTCTCCTAGGTATAGAGTTTCCCCCCTTCCACTCTAAACTAGGCTAATTCAAAAATAGGAATTTAACCACCCGAGCTCTACAATCAATAGAGGCATAAGATGCATGCAACCAATCCATACCAAGAATCACATAAAAATCTAACATGTTAAGTTCTACCACGTAAACAAGAGTAACTCTATGGGACAATGAAGTGGGGCATCTTCTATACACCCTCTTAGCCACCACAGAGTCACCAACAGGGGTAGAAACCGAAAAAAGTTCTAATAATTCTTTCGGAGGAACATCAAACCTCATCGCCACATAAGGCGTCACAAAAGATAAAGTAGCACCGGGATCCAACAATGCATACACATCAATAAGAAAAAAATTTAACATACCCGTAACCACAATCGAGGAGCATCGAAATTTGAACCTCTAGGAGGAACTTGCTTTCCCTCTCTTCCTTAAGCCTTAAGAATAGGACAATCCCTCATCATATGACCACTCTTCCCAAAACTATAGCGACCATTTGTGCCAACTAGGCACTTTCTATCATGCTTCTTACCACACTTAGCACAAGTAGGCCTCACCAAAGAAGATCCACCACTATTGCCTCCTTCAGGCTAAGGGTTAGACACCGTATCTTTGTTGACCCTTGTAGCACTACAGGAGCCTTGGTTGGAGAACCTTCGCTTGAACCTTGGTCGACCTTGACCCTCAGATTTACCTTTGGAAAAATTCCCATCATCGGACCTTGTTCTTTTCACTTCCCTATTCACTTGCTTGAGATTTTGATCCTCAATTTGTTCAGCATGGACCATAAGATGTGAAATGTTCATACTTGGGATAAGCATAGCCGAACGACATTTATTGAATACCAAGTCGGACACTCCTATCACGAATTTATTCATCTTAGCCCTCGAATCCACCACTAAGGTTGGGGCATACTTAGATAGTTGGGTAAACTATAGAGAATATTATTTACACTCATACCCCCTTGTCTAAGATTTATGAACTCTTGCATTTTTCTTTCCCTCAACTCTAGGGGAAAAAGTCTATCAAGAAAGATCGACTTAAACAATTCCCACTCTACCGGGCCTGATCCTAGCGGTCTCTTACCCCTACATTGAGCATACCAAATTAGAGCAACACTCTTCAATTGATAAGCGGCCAACGCCACTTTATCTACCGAACTCGCTTCCATGACATCGAGAATCTTGTAAACCTCTTCCACAAATTCTTGAGGGTCCTCTTCCAATTTGGAGCCATAAAACTTGGGGGGATTCATTCTAGCAAAATCTCTAATCCTTGAAACGACCAAATTCACATTTGGATTGGCCAGAGCAACAAATTCCATTGTAGCTTGGGCTGTCATGGCTTGGGCTTGAGTTGTCATGGCTTGAGTCAATATTTGGAAAGCCGACCTTATTTTCACATTTTTCATAGCCACCGCATCAATAGGAGCTTGAGGAACTTGAGGGTTTTGGGTAGGAACTCCCTCATTCACATTCTTCTCTCCATCCTTCTTGTGTTAGCCCTTCGTGTATTCATATCCTGAAGACACAAGAGAAAGGTTAGGAGAAGGACTCTATAGAGTTAAACTCTAAAGCACAAACTATGAGTAATGAAAGAAGTCAAGTTTACTAAAAATCTTATAGCCTCTCATTCATAAATGTGGCGCGCTTCACACTGATAAACGAGACTCTACTAGACGTGGTTTATGAGACATTATCCTAGAATCATTCTAAAACTTGTGCTCTGTTTACCATGTTTTTCACGACCCAGGGTCCCCCCTAGATGTAACGTGGCATACTCGACCCCCGAAGGGGATCTTATAAAAGCCCATAGCATATCATAACATAAGCAATATAAATGATACAGAATTAAAACTTTTCTATACAATCGAAATCCTTCATAAAAGCAAATGAAAGTCTAGACAGTGTCTCATTAAACCATCTAATACAATCGGAGTATCAACTAGGGTCACAACCCTTTACAACATAGTCTCAAAAAGAGAATGTAAGGAAGAAACTGGAAATGAACAACTTCCGTCCTCAATCTTTGAGGACTAACCAAAAGCGTGGAAAATAATCGATCCAAGCTTTGACCAAGAAGAAAGCACACCTCAACAACCTAGCCCTACACTTATAGAAAAAAATGTAGAAAATATGGGTTAGTACAAAAATGCACTAAGTATGATAGCCATACATAAAATCATTGAAAACATGCAAAAAGGGACATTTTAGTTGAAATCATGCACTTTATCCCATAATCCTATCTAATACTAAGTACCACTTTTAGGCCACCATAATCATGCATATTTGACGAGTTTGAGAGTTGGACTCATTTAGGGCTTTGTTTATATAGATTTAGTGTCCTCAAATGCTTATTTTGTGCCAATAATTGATGTTAAATCCTTGATTTTCAGTAGTATGGATTGAGGAACAAAGCAAGGACACTAACTGGCAAAAAGGAACAAAACAGGTTGAAGAAATGAAGATGGGCAAGCCTGAGGATCACCAAAAGCACTCGATGTGTCACCGAGTGGCTTATCAGATCGCCTAAAGTTTTATTGTTCCATGCGCAGAAGAAAAGTACCAAGTTGGCGATGAAAAGGAGCAGTCGACGGATCGCCGAGTGATTCCGCAAAGCAAAGATAGATCGCCCAAAGTTACAGACCTTGAGGATGCTGAATGCCAAGGTAGAAGGGCTATCGAAGAAATCAAATGGCAGCTCGTCGAGTGGTTCGGCAATCCCAACTTACTTCACCAAATTGGCTTTTGTAGCTTATTTTCAGCAACTATAAATACATTTTTGAACATTTAGTTTAGTATCAAATAATCTTTAGAACAAATTATTATCAAGTTTTGAGCATCTGGATACATTTTTATCAAGTTTTTCCTTAACTTTGAATGATTGAAAAATTTACTTTTTAGAAATTGGAAGTGGGTCTTCGATATTCATCAAATTGGAGCATTGTAAGTACGAAATCACTCTTACCCAGTTGATGGATAATCAATTTGGTAACAGTTTTTACATTTTTATGATGTCTAACTAAAACCCCAATTCTTGGGGTGTGATTATGTTATTATGAGCTGATTTAGCTTATGGGTATTGCTATTTGTTAGTTTAAATGCTATTTAAAAGTGTGTTCAATGATTAATTGTGGTTTAATTTAAGAATTGTAGTTGCAAATGCAGTTTTATGTTTGTGTTCTTGGCTTGCTCGAGAGAGAGGTTTTAGAAATAAAATTATTGATTGATGGTTTGTGGGTATTGGATTGACCTAGGTTCATCCCGAGAGAGTGAATCCTAAACCCAATCCCACACATTAAGCTCAAGAGAGTGAATGGATTAAGGTGTGGGCTTCTCTTATTTTCATTCTTGTTGATGTTCGAGAGAAATCACTTTATTTGGGGTAAATTGTTAGAGAGAAAATTTACCTCCACTATAGCCTAGCCTACTCAATAATATCTAGTTATTTATTTATAGTTGCAATTACACATATGTCTATATTTGCCTATAATCGATCATATCCCAAGAACCCGTCACATTATTTTTAATTCGTATTTTTTGTAATTGTTTGTAGTTGATAATCAAAACCAAAACCCCCATTTGACATTCGTGTCACCCCTTTACTTAAATGATGTCTATATTCGATAATTTTTAATTCATGTGACTGATTTGACCATGTTCATACTTCCAAATTGAATCTAAAACACATACTGTTCCCTGTGCGATTCGATCCCAACTCATTTAGTTGGGTTTTATACTGATTTATGATCGTTGATGCTTAGAATTGGATGAAGTGTCTTTAAGCGTTATTAATCAAAATAGCGCCGTTCCGGGGAGTGGTGTTGTTTTAATCATTTTTGGTGAAGTTGAATTGTGTTCTTTTTAGTTATAGTTGAATCTACTTATTTTTAGTTTTGGTTGTTAACGGTAGCAATGGCAGCCAAGTGGGCCACCAAGATGACATCAAAAATCTCAATGATGTCAATGATTCGAATGTCAATGACCCAAATCTAACGGGTGGAGTTGGTGCCATTCGTTTGCCTCCAGCTGAAGGGAACGCGGTGTTCCACATTACAAGAACCATGTAGCAGCTCTTATAACTAAAGGATTTGTTTGGTGGGCTGGCTCATGAGGATCCCCATGAGAATATCAGGAATTTTGTTGATGTTTGTGGACCGTTCTCCTTTAACAACATATCTAAAGAGTCGGTCCGGTTGAGGTTGTTCCCATTTTCTCTACTAGGAGAAGCATGTAAGTGTTTTGCTGAGTTGCCAAGAGATTCTATCACTTCGTGAGAAGAGCTTATTACCGCATTCCAACTGCGATTGTTCCCTCCTTTGAAGATGATGACTCTTAGGGACAATTTTCAAAGCTTCAAACGTTTGGAGGGCGAGCCAATCCATGAGACTTTGCTAAGGTTTAAGAAGTTGGTGCTGCAATGTCCAACTCATGGATTGCCCAATAATGTACTGCTGCAGTACTTCTATAGGTGCCTTGATTCGGTGAACAAGGGAGTGGCTGATCAATTTTCTCTGGGAGATTTAATGCAACACCCTTATGTGATAGAAATCCAACATATATATGGCATGACCAAGATTAACCGGGCATGGTACACCCGTGAAGATCAAGTCTCTCCTCTTACCTACAAATTGACAAAGGAACAGATGGAAAAAGATCAAGAGAGAGACCAAAACATGTCAAAGATGATGACCAAGCTGGACATCTTTGCCAAGAACATCATGGGTGCTGGTTCTATGAGTGTTAAAGTTGTCGGTGTTGGTGGTGTAAACCCCGAAGAGGCTAAATTTGTAGTGTTGTACAATGAGAAAGTGAACTTCCTAGCCAACTAAGGAAGAGGTTATCATGCAAACTACCCATGGCCGGGTGGTAATCAAAGTTGGAATAGAGATGAGGGCTGGAGAGACCGTGATAGAGAGTGGCATGATCGTAACGCCACTTGGAAAGAAAAAGAAGGGGAGAAGGATAGGTATGTTTTTCCCAATGAGCATCAAAAGGTCAAAGATTTTGAGAGTGGCCGGACTGAGGATATTCTCTCACGTATGAAGGATCTGATAAAGATTTGAAGGAAGATGTATCGACTCTCAACCAGACGGTGACCTCTCATTCCATCTCTATCAAGCAGTTGGAGACCTAAATGGGTCAAATTTCTTCTCATTTAAACCCAAAACAACAATAGGGGTTGTCTAGTGATACAATGGAAAACTCCAAAACAAAGTTTGAGTGGGTATTTGCGTCGTGGAACGACTTTAACTAATGCGCTTCTTGGGAGGCAACCCAAGTTTTTGATGCTTGGTGTTTATTTTTGAATAATGTGTGTTGATTGTGCAGGTCAAAAAGTTGAATGTGTTTGATAATACAGGTTGGCGAGCCAAGAGTCCAGTCGGCAACTCACCAAAGAGGTCGGTGAGCCCGACTTGGACCGCCGTTGGAGTCACAAAAATCACAAGTGAGAGTATAAAATTTAGCGAGCCGAGGAACAAGTCGGTGACTCACCGAACAGGTCGGCGAGCCTGACTTTGTCCGCCGTTTGGACCCACAATTAACTAGAGGTTCTGTAAAACTCTGTGAGATAAGTAACCACTCGGCGTCTCACCGAGTAATTCGGTGATATCGACTAATATCGCCGAAGGGCCGCGAACTGAATGGTTTTAAAAGGCCAAAGGTTTAATCTTTCAAACTCTTTCAAATTCGCTCATTTTTCCCTCATATAAGCACACCCGCTGTTTAGATTTTTGATATTCTTGCATTTTTATCACTTCTTGCTCGTTATTCTCGTGATCGAAGTGGAATACATTGACGCCTAGCTTTAAAAATTTATATATCAGTATTAAAGGTTAGTTTTCTAAACCCCGAACTCTTGATTACCAGTTGAACTCAATGGCAATTTTGTAAATCTTGTTGATGTGTGTTGGGCCTCTCTGAAATTTTAATTGTGTTCTAGTTAAGCCTATCGTGGTTTCATAAAAGTGAGAAATTGCCTAAGTTGTTGATTTCCTGAGTTTTATGCCTTAAAATTGATTAAAATTTGTTGGGTTGCGGTATAATGTTGTTGGGTCTTGTAGAGTGAAGTCTGAGTAACCCCAATTGTGTTAAATGACGTACTTTGCCTAATGATAGAGCGTTTGACATCATTCTTTAGGGTAAAAGTCATCAAATTAGCAATTTTTGCCGAACCGGGGGAAGTCTGAGTTCCCTGGTGGCATGTGTGTTATGGGTCTAATATTAATTGAATGAATGTGTGGTTTGATTTTCTTTTCGGGGACTGTGGGCTTGATTTTGGGAAACGGGGTTGAAAGTAGGCACGTTAGTGAGCTTGGCGAGCTGGGTCGAGCTTGTCGAACCACTTGGCGGTTCACCAATGTCCCCCTTGATCGGCCTTTATTTCATGTTTTGGTTTAGTTTGAGTCTGTAACATTCGGTGGGAAGCTTGAGCTCGTCGAGTGCACTCGACAACTCGCCGAAAGTCTCCCTTGATCTCTCTCTTTGAGCCCCTAACCCCTAAAACATGATGTAACTTTCGGTGTGCTAGGCTAAGTTCACCTAAGGGCCTTGAATATCGCCGAACTGCCATTTTTTTAAAAAAAAAATCTAACCAGTCCATTTGGCGAGCCCGATCTGTCTCGCCGAAGTGACTTGGCGACTCGCCGATCAGTTCAGCGAGTCTTTCTACATCCTATTGTTTTTGCATTTTTCTTGAACTGTTTATAACTATTCCCGATGTGTTTTGCAGATATGGTAGACCAAAAGTAGCAGGACGAGACATGCCGCCCCGCAAGAGGGAAAACATAATCACTATCAATGAGGATGCAGCTGCATCTAAAGCAAATGCCAAAAAACTTCCTACCACATGTGGGAAGGGTCAAGTTAAAGGAAAGGCACATGCTCCTGAGTCACCGGACGTCATCTCCAACAGTAAGAAAGTATACGCCCCTCACCTCACCAGTTCTGATAGTGAGAGTGAGCACCAGGACCCTCAGGCTGACACTTTTGAGCTTGAGAATGATTAGCTACTGCTAGCCCAGAGAGCTGAAATGCGCTCCAAAAGGTTGAATGATTCGTCTAGGATCTATGCACCACAAAAAACTATTCCTCCACCCATCCCAGATCAGACAGTGGTCCCAGCACCACCTACACAGGGTCCGCAAGGCTGAGAGATTGAGAACCATCATTGAGGAAAAGAGACTATCTACAGATCGACAAATATCAACATATATGGTGCAATTTGAGGTCCCACAAGTTTCAAATTTTCACTAGACCCTGTGGCCCTCACATTCCTAATTGGGTCCGGGAATTTTACATTGTCTACAAAGCTCTAGTGCCACAAGTGAAGAGGAAGGCTACCACATTCAAGCCGGTAGATTATGTGGTTGTCAGGGGCAAGAAAGTGAAATGTGATAATGATGATATTAATGCAGTTTTGGAGTGCACCAAAAATATTGAAGATGACTACCAATATATGATCAAGACAAAATCCTTGGAGACTTTGAAAAAATGGTTGCCCCTCTTTTATAAGATGGTACTCCTAGGTGGATTGAGGCTGGAGTATCCATAGAGAAGAAAGACCTAAATTTGGCAGTGAGGTACTGGTTTGGGTTTATCAGCAGCACCATCATGCTATCCTAGAATGAGTCTATCCTCTGTCAAACGAAGGCATCCTGTCTTGGTTGCATCAATGATGGGACAAGTCTCAACATGGGTATTATCGTTGGACAGGAGTTGGCCATGAGAGCCAGGCAGCGCCAGACATCTTTCCCTTTTCCAGTATTAATCACCGAGTTGTGTAGACAAGCCCGAGTGCTCTTTGATAAGAAGAAGGACGTGGAAGTGATTCCCACATCTTCAGCCAAAATCTGGCGCATTGAGGCCGAGTACTTGAAGGATGAGCCTGAGAAGAACAAGGTAGCTCCGGTGGACTCTGTAACGACCCGTAAAAGGACTAAGTGAAACTACAGCCTAACTAGTGAGTGTGTGAGTTTGTCATGAGGTTTGAGATTGTTTGATGTTGTCCCGAGCTATGGTTAAGGGGTTAAACGTCAAGGTACGACTGCTCATGAACCACCCTAGAGGTTCTTGAGGAGGACACTAAAGCCTAACCCCCAAGACCCCTTGAAACCAGCAAGCCAAAAAAGATTTGGTGACTTACGAAAGGGGACCACGCCTCGTGGATGGCCTCTGTAGGTCAAGGGTCCCCCAAAGCATGTTGTAGCCACGAACCCATGCTTCAACAGCACGGTCCGTGACCCCATCCATTGTCCGTGGATGGGGTTTTGTGGATGCCTTCAGTTTTCTGCCCAAGTCCAACTAGGTGAGGGGTGGTTTGGTAAAATCGTCCCTTGGTTAGTTTGGGTCATGAACGGTTATTATTGATTTATTAACATATTTTAAGGGTTTTAATGCATTAAAACATATTTTAGAAATTATTATTTCAAAACCCAAAATCAAAACCTCCCGCCCCCCTCCTCCAAAAGTTCTATCTCTAGAAACCTCCATCGGAGATGAAGACCTCAAGCTTCCAAGGTCAAGACTTCAGGTTTTTCAAAGGATTTTCATGGATTTCTTCTCGAAAAGGTATGGTGGTCTTCATCATTGACTTATTATCTTTCAAGGAGCCAACTTCAAAGTGATTTCAAATCTTCCAAGTTTACCCCAAAACCCTAACTCTCAATATATGCATGAGTTCGATTCAAAACGATTTCTAAAAGAATTATTACATTGAATTGTGAATGAATTGTGGATTTAAATATGATTGAAGGTGAATTCTTCCTAGAACCCATGTTTTCCCCCAAATTCCTAAGTTGTGATTTGAGATTGGGGTTTGATTAATTATGATGTATTGTGAATTGTTAATGTTTATATGGTTATAGAATGTTGAAATTATGCTATTACTATTGCCTAATTGTATTGATCCACTTGAAAGGTGGAGGTGTTTAATTACTATGTATAATGTGAAGGATATGCATGTGATTTACTGATAAAATAATGATCTTGTATAGAATGTAAATGTGTTATGATTGAAAGCATATTCTCACTTAACACTCATGAATGTGGATGATTGAATGTGAAGGGTTCTATAATGTAATGTTGTATATCTTGAATTGGTTGGCTTGTGCATCCTATTCTTGTATGAATGAATATAAAAGTGAATGTGTATCTTGAATTTGTAGGTTAAGGCATCCTTTTCTTATATTGATGAATGTGATCATGAATAAAGTATCTGAATTGGCAGGCTTAGGCACCCTCTTCTTGAATGAATGAAAGTATTGTTGAATTTTGAGTTGGTAGGCTTAGGCATCCTCTCTTGTGTAATGAATGTGTATTGACTTGATGAATATGAATCGATAGGCCTATGGTATTCCTTTCATAAATGAATGATGAAGTATTTTAGGCTATGACATGAACCGGTAGACCTAGTGTTGGTAGCCCTTCATGATGAGTCAAGAAACTAATGTGATTAACCTTGGATCGGTAGACCTAGTGTTGGTAGACCTTTCTTGTGTGAAATGATGACCTTGTATCGGTAGACCGAATGTTTATGGCACCCTTCTTGGAAAGTCAGTGAGCTATCCCTAATGTACCTTGAATCTGTAGACCTAATGATTGTGGCCCTTGCTTGTGTAATGTACTTTGGGTCGGTAGACCTAGTGTTGGTAGCCCTCTCAATTACAATGATGTGAATGTGAATAAACTACTCTATGGGAATAGAGTCTAAGCATCGAGTGGTTATGGTAAGATGGAAACTCCCCAAATGATAGGCTAAAGTTCCAATGAATATCTGCATATCACATAACTATGTGCCCACATAGGATATATATTAGCCAGTGGTCTTCTTACCAAAGCTAATATATTACCTAGTTCTACCCTAGGCAAGTAGAACACCTTTCTTCGGTGTGGGGTCATATGACACCGGATTCCATGATTTAGCTCTCCTGGTCTAGGTCGGTTAATGTCTATTCCCATCATGTGAGATGTGCATTATGGTTTCTTGATGAGTTCTATGAGGTGTGGGTGGTAGTATGGGATGTTATCCATGCATTGCATGAGTAGGCTTTGAGAGGATCATAGTGAGTTCTTGTAGCGACCCTTTCGAAATGATACTACCACTTAGACAAGAAATCTAATTAAATACTTGCGACATTTCAAAGAGGTTAACTATGGCCATATTGATTTTAATCTAGTAGAGGGATTAGATGCATAGCGACCTCCAAAAAGTAATTTAAGCAAATAACCGACGAGCTTTTCATGTATATATATTATCCTCACACTCAAGGATGAAATAACAAGAATATTACAAGCTTCCAAGTACCGAAATCAGCCTGCTCATGCACAAATATTCATAAAGTAATAGTAGATTTAGGATATTACAAGACTTGGGTTTACACACCCCAAAAAGAACAAAACATATTACAACTATCGCTAAGCATTTAGCTTAGTGGTGTAAAAACTATAGGTTTGGAGCCCTCCAATTCAGCAAGTTATCATTCTCAAGTCAAGGGCAGCATAATTGAATATAATAAATAAATCAACTAAACAATATATAAAGAGTATCAAGTTTGATATTTAAAGATCCAAATGTCAAGAACACTCATAGCACAGTTTTCCAAGAGATTCAACAAGGCTCGCCCAATATATGCATCATGTCGTCACACCAAGCACAAGCAGGTATCAAGAAAGGTCAAAACCCAATAATCAAGAGAATCAAGAACTATATTAAAAATGACTTTCTAGTTCGTACTTAAAAATGGACAACTTCCATTCTTAAGATGGACTAAAAATCTAGAGTCAAGATGACAAATGATCCGAATCAAGAGGCATGCCAATAGTGACAAAGTCACAGCCACAAGAAGGGCAAGGTCCTAACAAGAGTGCCAAGTGATCAAACAATCCTACAAGTGGGCGAGTTACACAAGAGTCTTTAACGTATTAAGGAATACCAATACGACAATGCAAAGTTACAAGAGGTAGCAAGGGTATCAAAGTAAAATTTCAAATATACTAGCAGGTTAAAAGAGTGCAAGGATAAGTTTATGCCAAAACCTCAGTTCTATAGCACAAAAATAGTCCAACACAACTTCACGAGTTCAAATCGTAGACCAACCAGCGTATCAAAGTCTTCAATTCGTACACGAGGATATGCAACCTTAAAAAATGAATTCAATAACTTATTTACTTTCTAGTAGCTCAGTAATGATGGTGTAACACAGGGTTGTCATCACAAGTAAGATTAGCCTGTACAAATACGACTATGCTTCCAAAACAGTGATTCGGGCCAGCCTAATACCTCCTATCGCAACTTAGATTTGAAAAGGAAAACGGCAAAACTAGATTTTATAACCTTCATGAAAGATGTAGATACATCTCTTGGGGTTGCAAATAAACAAGAATCACCGCAAAATTTATTTTGTACAACAAGATATATTCAAAATACTAACAGTTGATCATATAGGATTTGTAGTTTCAAAACCTGGACAGAACTTGTCCTATGTTGCGTCCCATATTTCGAATCCATAACAGCTATATCAGAGTTTTACATAAACATAAGAATTGTAGGTATACAAATTAGATTTCCAAATCATATTTATGCATTGTACACTAAGTTCTAGACCAAGATATATGCATAAAATACCAAACACTACCAAGCTCAGAAACAGATTTCGTCACTTACTAGAAGGAAGTATGTGTCTCGAATTCCAGCCAAAAGGGCCAAGTTTTTCTCTTGTGATTTTGAAGAACAATCTGTTTAGATATGTTTTGAAGGTTCTATGACGTGAGGAAAACAAATTTACTAAAGGAGGTGTGAAAATATATAGTCAAACAAGTGATGTTTATAACTTGTGCAGCTGTCCTTCAAAGGTGCTGCCCAAAAATCTGTGTGCTGCCCAAAATGTATACACATAAACCTATATGTATATAATTGATACCAACACTTTCAATTCATATGAAATTTTAATTAGAAAAATTATGTAAATACCCCCATACAATACCTTAAATTACCAGCACAATTTATTTTAAGCGAGGTTACAAATATCACAAAATGTCAAATTCCCAAAATAAGAGTAAAACATATTGTAGTATTTAAGAAATGATGCATCGACATGCAAGAGTTGGTCTAGTATGTTAGGGGTGTTACAACTCTCTCCCTCTTAAAGAAATTTCGTCTCTAAATTTACCTTACACCAATCTCGGAACAAGTGCAGATATAGGGTCCTCATGTCTTTTTCTCTTTCCCAGGTAGCTTCTTTTCCTGAATGGTTCCTCCAAAGTACCTTTACTAAGGGGATTCTGTTGTTCCTAAGTTGTTTTACTTCTCGAGCTTGAATTAGAATAGGTTCTTCATTATAGGTCAAGTCAGGATTAACCTCAATAGATTCAACTAGAATAACATGAGATGGGTCAGAACGATATCTTCTGAGCATAGAAACGTGGAAGACATTGTGGATCTTGTCTAACTCAGGTGGCAAAGCTAATTTATATGCAACTGGTCCAACCCTTTCAAGTATCTCATCAGGTCCAATAAATCGGGGACTCATTTTTCCTTTTTGCCCAAATCTCATAATATTTTTCCATGGAGACACCTTTAAGAATAGTTTATGTCCAACTTGATATTCAATGTCACACCTTTTAAGATCAGCGTACGACTTTTGTCTATTCGAAAAAATCTTTAGACGATCCTTGATAATTTTTACCTTGTCCTCTGTTTGTTGCAGAATTTCAGGTCCAACAAGCTTTCTTTCACCAACTTCACTCCAACAAAGAGGGGTCCGACATTTCCTTCCGTACAAGGATTCATAGGGAGACATTCCAATACTCGATTGGTAACGGTTATTGTACGAAAATTCTATCAAAGCCAAGTGTTTGTCCCAACTACCCTCAAACTCCATAATTGAAGCTCGAAGCATATCCTCCAAAATTTGAATCACTCTTTCCAACTGGCCGTCTGTCTGAGGATGGAACGAAGTGCTAAATTTCAACTTAGTACCCAAAGCTTCCTGCAAGCTACCCCAAAATCTAGAGGTAAACCTTGGGTCTCGGTCAGATACAACAGACACAGGGATCCCATATAGTCTTACAATCTCATTAATGTACAATTCGGCTAAACACTCAAGTTAGTAATCCATCCTGATTGCTAAGAAGTGAGCACTCTTGGTTAGCCTATTCACAATCACCCATATTGCATTATGATTTCTTTGGGTGCGCGGAAGTCCAGAAACAAAGTCCATAGTTATTCTATCCATTTCCATTCCGGCTTCGACAAGGGCTATAGTAAACCAACTAGGACCTGATGTTCTGCCTTTACTTTTTGACAAACGAAACATTTTGGAAATGAACTCCGCAATGTCTCTCTTTATACCATTCCACCAATAATGTTCTTTGATGGTCTGGTACATCTTTGTACACCCAGGATGCATTGCATATGGTGAAGTATGTGATTCATTCAATATTTCCCTCCTCAATTTGTCATCACAAGGGACACATAACCTGTTTTGATAAAATAAGCCACTATCCTCCGTTACTGTAAAATCAAGCTTTTCCTCATTTTGAACTTCGTTGGTCAGTTTTACAAGTTTCTCTTCTAACTTTTGTTCTTCTTTCACATGTTCAAGTAATATTGGCTTTACTTGTAAATTAGCAATAGCCGAACCATTTGAATCAAGTGTAAAACAAACATTCATGGCTCTTAACTCAAGGAACAAGGGTAAAGGACTCAAAGAAATGCTTGAGAAGGAATTCTGACTTAAGGCATCTGCAACCACATTGGCTTTACCTGGATGATAATCAATTGTGTAGTCATAATCCTTGATGAGTTCAAGCCATCTACGTTGTCGAAGGTTTAGCTCCTTTTGAGTACCCAAGTACTTTAAGCTCTTGTGATCAGTGAAGATATGACATTTCTCACCATATAAATAATGCTGCCATATTTTAAAAGTAAACACTATAGCATCAAGTTCAAGATCATGAGTAGGATAATTCAGTTCATGCAGTTTTAATTTCCGAGAGGCATAAGAAATTACCTTCCCTTCTTGCATCAAAACGCAACTGAGACCATTGTGAGAAGCATCACTGTATACTACATAATCTTTCCCGTCAATTGGTAGAGTAAGTATAGGTGCTTGATTCAACAAGGATTTGAGAGTTTCAAAGCTCTCTTGACATTTGTCATCCCAAATAAACTTTACTTCCTTCTGCAAGAGCTTAGTCAAATGAGAGGCGATAATAGAAAAACCTTTCACAAATCTTTTGTAGTATCCTGCTAAGCCCAAGAAACTTCTTACCTCAGTCGGACTTTTGGGAGGTCTCCATTCAATAACGTCTTGTATTTTACTAAGATCCACCTTCACACCTTCAGTTGATACAACATGTCCAAGAAAAGCTACTTCATCAAGCCAAAATTTACACTTTGAAAATTTAGCATAGAGTTCTTTCTCCTTCAAAATTTTTAAAATAATCCTGAGGTGTTTATCATGGTCTTCACTACTTCTGGAAAATATTAAAATATCATCTATAAAAATAACCACAAACTGATCAAGATAAGGCTTGAATACTCTATTCATTAGATCCATGAATACCGTAGGAGCATTTGCCAATCCGAATGGCATCACCAAAAACTCATAATGACCATATCGAGTTCTAAAAGCTGTTTTAGGAATATCTTTCGCTCTAACACGCGGTTGGTGATATCCAGACCTTAAATCAATCTTTGAGAATACTTTACCACCCTTCAGTTGGTCAAAGAAATCATCGATCCTCGGTAGTGGATATATATTCTTTATTGTTATTCTGTTCAATTGTCTATAGTCAATACAAAGCCTAAGAGTGCCATCTTTCTTCTTTACGAATAAAATAGGGGCTCCCCAAAGAGAAACACTAGGTCGAATAAAACCTTTCTGAAGTAGTTCTTGCAATTAAGCTTTCAATTCTCTTAACTTTGCTGGAGCCATTCTATAAGGGGTGATCGAAATAGGAGTACATCCCGGAATAAGCTCGATTGGAAATTCAACCTCTCTTTTCGGGGTAATCCCAGAAGGTTTTCTGGAAATATTTCTGGAAAATCACATACAGAAGGTATATCCTTGATACAAGGACTCTTCAACTATGTATCAACTATGTGAGCAAGGTATGCCCCATAACCTTGATGCATCAACTTTCTTTCCAAGGTCGCAGAAATAAAACTAGATATCACTGATCTTTCACCTTGTACAATTATGTGTGCAAATGTAGGATCTTTAATACTCACCTGCTTAAATCTACAATTTACCACCGCATGATATTTATAAAGCCAATCCATCCTGATAATAACATCAAAATCCTTGAAGGGCATTTCAATCAAATCAGCAGGGAAGACTAGGTTTTCAATCACAAAGGGACAATCTTGGTAAACTTGATTACACACAACTTGATAACCCAAAGGACTTTCCACTAGCACATCGTAATTAAGTCTCACAGATTTCACATTTTCAGGAAGAACAAGTAATGAACAAATATAGGAATGTGTAGAACCATGATAAAATAATGTAAACACACATAAGCCAAATAAGTGAAATTTACCGACAACCACGTCTTGTCCATCTTGCTCATCCCTCTACCTCATAGCATAAGCGCGTGCAGTAGTCCTTTGTCCACTAGCTTGATTTGCTCCACTTGTCCCTGCTGCTTGGGTGTTTTTAGGTCTTGCCCCTCTATTAGTTTGAGGAGGATTAATAGAAGGCCCATGAACTGAGCCTTCATTTTTCAAGGAAGGACCATTATTAGGATTAGGACAATCCTTCACTTTATGATCAAAGCTCTCACAAATGAAACATGCACCAGAAGCTCTCTTGCAAGTACCATGATGATTCTTTCCACATTGTGGACAAGTGGGAATGCGAGGCTTGCCTTGGCCATAATTTGGAGTGCTAGCTGTAGAAAATTCTGATCTGTTTTGCCTTTGTTGAGGTGGTCTGTTATCACTACCAGCCTTAGAATTATCAAACCTTCCCCTTTTCGATAGACCCCCAAAATCTGGTCTAGACATTCAGAATCTATTTTCACTTCTACTAGCCTCTTCTTTATCAAGTCATTCCCAAGTAAAAGCAGCAGACACTAACTTACAAAATTTGTCATGTTGTAGGATCGCCACATTCTTCCTAATGGAATCATTTAAACCGTCATCAAACTTCCTGCACTTGTCTTTTTCCTCTTTAATAATACCACCAGCATAGCGAGAGAGCCTTAGAAACTTCTGTTCGTATTCAGCAATAGACATTCCTCGTTGCCTTAGATTCAAAAACTCCTTTCTCTTTGCATCACAATAAGCAGGTGGGACATACGTCATACGAAATTCCTTAAGAAAATCATCCCAGGTAAGAACAATAGGTTTTACCTTAGCATTCGGAACACTTACCCATAAATCGTAAGCATCATTTATAATAGTGAAATAGCATACTTAAATTTTGCAACATCTGAACACTCTAACTGCTCAAATACCCTCTCCATGCAATCAAGCCATTGTTCAGCATCAGTGAAATCAACAGTGCCTTCAAACTCCACTCCACCCATTTTCCTCATTTTCTCAAAGTTAATCTCGTGGGGATCATGCATCGATTCAGCCATGTGGTGGAAGAATTAAGCCATTTGTTGAAAATGAGGATTCATGGTTTGAGTACCATGACTCATATGAGGATGTGGACCAGCTCTTACACCCTGATGGTTTCCCACTTCAGAACCACTAGTGTGGGGAACACACTGATTCGAGATATGTTCTCCAACCCCTTCCAGTGCATGAGGTTGGGAAACAGAGGCACCCGAACCTTCACGAGCAGCTTCCATAGGTCGGTCAAAAGAAGTGGCCATGACTTAATTCCTTCAAAAGGTAAGATCACATTGCATTAGGGATATGTAATTGATGCATATGAACTCTACATGCGATAAAAACATTCTAAACCACGTAATTGACCAAATAATACCAACATAACTTTTTTTTCCTCAAAAGTGAAGGAATATACAAGTAATTCAAAACAAAATTCCTAGAACCACAAACCTAGGATCTGATACCAACACTCGTAGCGACCCTTTCGAAAGGATACTACAACTTAGACAAGAAATCTAATTAAATACTTGCGACATTTAAAAGCGGTTAACTATGGCCATATTGATTTTAATCTAGTAGAGGGATCAACAGTGCCAAGTGATAAAACAATCCGTACAAGTGGGCCAGTTACACAAAAGTCTTTATCGTATTAAAGAATACCAATACGACAATGCAAAGTGAAAAGAGGTAGCAAAGGTACTAAAGTAAACTTTCAGATATACCAGCAGGTTAAAAGAGTAGAAGTATAAGTTTATACACAAACCTTAGTTCTTTAGCACAAAAACCGTCCAACACAACTTCACGAGTTCAAATCGTAGACCAACCAGTGTATCAAAATCTTCAACTCGTACACGAGGATATACAACCTTAAATAATGAATTCAGTAACTTATTTACTTTCTTATAGCTCATTAATGATGGCGTAACACAAGGTTATCATCACAAGTAAGCTTAGCCTGTACAAATACTACTATGCTCCCAAAATAGTGATTCTGGCCAGCCTAGTACCTCCTATCGCAACTTAGATTTGAAAAGGAAAACGGCAAAACTAGAATTTATAACCTTCATGAAAGATGTAGATACATCACTTAGGGTTGCAAACAAATAAGGATCACCGCAAAATATATTTTGTACAACAAGAAATATTCAAAATACTAACAGTTGTTCACACAGGATTTGTATTTTCAAAATCTGGACAGAACTTGTCCTATGTTGTGTCCGATATTTTGAATCCATAATAGCTAACTCAGAGGCTGACATAAACATAAGAGCTGTAGGTATACGCATTAGCTTTCCAAATCATATTTATGCACTGTAAACTAACTTCTAGATCAAGATATATGCATAAAATTCCAAACACTACCCAGCTCATAAACAAATTTCGTCACTTACCAAAAAGAAGTGTGCATCTCGAATTCCAGCCAAAAGGGCCAAGTTTTTCTGTTGTGATTTTGAAGAACAATCTATTTTGATATGTTTATAAGGTTCTAAGACTTGAGGAAAATGAATTTACTAAAGGAGGTGTGATATTATATAGTCAAACAAGTGATGTTTATCACCTGGGCAACTGTTCTTCAAATGTGCTGCCCAAAAATTTGTGTGTTGCCCAAAATGTATACATATACACCTATATGTATATAATTGATACCAACAGTTTCAATTCATATGAAATTTTAATTTGAAAAATTACGTAAATACCCCATACAATACCTTAAATTACTAGCACAATTTATTTTAAGCAAGATTGCAAATATCACAAAGTTTTAAGTTCCCAAAATAAGAGTAAAACATATTGTACTAATTAAGAAATGATGCATTGACAAGCAAGAGTTGGTCTAGTATTTTAGGGGTGTTACGGTTCTTTATGTCTTAATTGTTAATGCATGAAAGTCATCTTATGATAAAGTTAATGAGAATGATGATTTAATGTCTAATGAATGAAGGTGCTCTAAATGAAGCTAATGAAGAATGTTGATTTATATGCTTAAATTTAATGATGCATGCTATACTTGGATTATATTATGAGTTACTTCCTTGTCATGACTTATCGTATATTAATGTGCCTTGTTTATGGTGACTTCAAAAGAGTACTAAGTATGAGTAGTAGTATGGGATGCTAGTTGCACATTGCTGAAGTATGACTAAGAGTTCTCTTAGATGTTGGTCTTAATGTGACGATGGGACTTATTTAATGTTTATGTCTCTAATATTTTTTATTGTGTAAAGGTACAAAGGATGAATGATAAGTTCACTTTTGGTGGCCTTAAGGTCGTACCTTAGTGTGGGTGGTGGTATGGGACGCTACTTATACATTGCACAAGGTCTAACTTGAGGGTTACTTGAGGTGAAGGCTTAAGGTGAAAGTGAAGGTTCATATGTGGATTATGTTCTAATGTGAAAATATGACTTGTATGTTGGTTGTACTTTTTGTGCTAACCCCATTCTTCTCCATTTTTTACCAAAGTGTAGGGTTTGGAGATATTGGTGTTCTATGCTTGACGAGTAGGTTTCTAAGGTGCTTCAAGATGAAGACGTGGTGACTCCACATAGTTTCGAGGGTAAAACCCATTATGTTCCCTTTAGGTGTTTTAGTTTATGTTAAAGCTTTTGTATTGGCTAAGTCCCAATGTTGTATTCAAAGTATTAGATGGTTCGAGACATAGTATACAAAGTCTAGAAAGTCTTCTACTTGCTTTTTAATAAAAATGTTTTCTATTGCAAATAAAGTTTCAATTCTTCTCTATTTTCCTATGTTCTTATGTTCAAGAATGCTATGAGGCTTTTATTAGACCCCTTCGAGATTGAGTACACCGTGTTGCATCCTGGGTGTACCCCCGGGTCGTGACAAAATGGTATCAGAGCACAAGATTTTGGAATTGTCTTAAGATGCCTCAAACCACAGCTAGTAGAGTGTTGTGCATAATGTGAAGCGCACCACATTATGAATAGGAGGCTATTGGGTGTTAAGAAAGTTTCGCTTCTTCATTCTTCAAGTCGTGCCATAGTGTTTAGCTCTATAATGTCTCTCTCCTATTCCTTATCCGATAGTCTTTAGTGTATGACCACTTGAAAGGAGTATGCTAGAAGGAGTGAGGGAGGAAGTTTGGTTGTGATGCTAATTATGGCTATGTGACATCTTAGAGTTGAGGTGGTAGATGTGATATGGACTTAAGTATGAATGGGTTGTTGTATGGTTATGTGTGTTGTTGGTAGAGTCCGGGTTGGTCATGATAAGTTTTGAGGTATGATGAAAGAGTTGATGAAATGTGGTGTTTCAGAAATGCCTTGGTGTGATGAGTATGAAAGTTTAGTGATGATTTACTCCGACCTTAGAATTGAAGGAAGTGATGTTGTAAAGATTTTGTATGGGCTTACTCTTATGTGGGGAGATAATGTGCTTAGATGGTAAGGTCTTTGAGTGCCCTTGATGTTCATGAGTTTAGTTTGCTTGAATTTCTCACCTTAAGAGGTGTAATGAGATTGAGGAGTTTAGACCTGGTGTGGTACACTCATATGAGACCTTGAGTGATGTGGTAAGGTTGATTGTGCGCAAGAGTTGCTTAATAAGGATCTTCCTAGTTTAAAAGCACCGGTATATTGATGTACTCTAGTAAGTTGTGAATGTCTTGTTAAGGTTCCTTAGTTCGGTTTACTCCTAGGTGTGGGATAGTATGTTGAATAGTAAAGTTGTTGAGAGTTCCTTTTTGGCTTGTTTCATGTTTTTGGAGTCATGTGTGATGTTGTGTTTCCATGGTCTCCTTATGATATGCATGTTCTTGATGAATTCTTGTTTGAATGAGAAAATGAGTTTTCATGAATTATATTCCTAATGTTAATGTGCATTTAGTATGAGTTGCTTACATGCTTCATGAGGTTAAATGTTTAACATGCCTACATGTGCTTTGTGAAGAAATTGCATAATGTGCCTAATGATTTTATGATGAGCATGATTTGAGATGGAGAACTAAGTTCCTCCAATGAAATGAGAAATGTTGAAGTTATGATGCATAATGGGTTTGTCGATGTGGTTCCTACTTCTTGTTTGCTTTGAGCCTTTTGAGATGGAGTTGATGCTTCCTCCTAGTTTTGTGCATTGTTTATGATGTTGCATGCATGATGGGATGCTAGTCATGCGTCGTTAACCCCCTTAATGTGTTTTATGTGTCATTCAAGGACGAATGTTTATAAGTGGGGGATAATGTAACGACCCGTAAAACAAATAAGTGAAACTGGAGCCTAACTAGTGAGTGTGTGAGTTTGTCATGAGGTTTGATGTTGTCCCGAGCTATGGTTGAGGGGTTTAGGGTTAAACGTCAAGGTAAGACTCCTCATGGACCACCCTAGGTGTCCTTGAGGAGGACCCTCAAGCCTAACCTCCAAGACCCCTTGATACCAACAAGCTGCCCAAGATTTGGTGACCTATGCAAAGGGAGCACGTCCCGTAGGTCCATCCACACCCCGTGGATGGCCTCCGTAGGTCAAGTGTCCCCAAACCATGTTGTAGCCATGAACCACACTTCAACAACACCGCCCGTGACCCCATCCACAGTCAGTGGATGGGGGTTTCGTGGATGGCTTAAGTTTTCTGCCCAAGTCGGCCAAGGTGAGGGGTGGTTTGGTAAATTCCTCCCATGGTTAGTTTGGGTCATGGACGGTTATTATTTGTTTATTAACATATTTTAAGGGTTTTTAATGTATTAAAACATAGTTTAAACTTCATTATTTCAAATCCCAAAATCAAAACCTCTCCTCCCCTCCAAAAGTTCTCTCTCTAGAAACCTCCATTGGAGGTGAAGAGTTCAAGCTTCCAAGGTCAAGACTTAAAGTTTTTCGAAGGATTTTCATGGATTTCTTCTCTAAATGGTATGGTGGTCTTCATCCTTGACTTATCATCTTTCAAAGAGCCAACTTCAAAGTGATTTCAAATCTTGAAAGTTTACCCCAAAACCCTAACTCTCAATCTATGCATGTGTTCGATTCAAAACGATTTCTAAAGGCATTATTGCATTGAATTGTGAATGAATTGTGGATTTAAACATGATTTGAGGTGAATTCTTCGTAGAACCCATGGTTTCCCCAAATTCCTAAGTTGTGATTTAAGATTGGCATTTGATTGATTATGATGGAATGTGAATTGTTAATGTTTATATGGTTATAGAGTGTTCAAATTATGCTATTACTCTTGCCTAATTGTATTGATCCACTTGAAAGGTAGAGGTGTTTAATTACTATGTATAATGTGAAGGATATGCATGTGATTTCAATGATAGAATTGCGATCTTGTATAGAATGTCAATGTGTTGTGATTGAAAGCATATTCTCCCTTAACACTCGCGACTGTGGATGATGGAATGTGAAGGGTTCTATAATGTATTGTTGTATATCTTGAATTGGTAGGCTTGTGCATCCTATTCTTGTATTAATGAATGTAAAAGTGAATGTGTATCTTGAATTGGTAGGCTAAGCCATCCTTTTCTTATATTGATGAATGTGATCATGAATGAAGTATCTTGAATTGGTAGGCTTAGGCACCCTCTTCTTGAATGAATGAAAGTATTGTTGAATTTTGTGTTGGTAGGCTTAGGCATCCTCTCTTGTGTAATGAATGTGTCTTGACTTGATGAATATGAATCGATAGGCCAATGGCATTCCTTTCATAAATGAATGATGAAGTATTCTTGGCTATGACATGAACAGGTAGACCTAGTGTTGGTAGCCTTTCATGATGAGTCAAGAAACTAATGTGCTTAACCATGAATCGGTAAACCTAGTGTTGGTAGCCCTTTCATGTATGAAATGGTGACCTTGTATCGGTAGACTGAATGTCTATGGCACCCATCTGGGAAGGTCAATAAGTTGTTCCTAATGTACCTTGAATCGGTACACCTAGTGATGGTGGCCCTTTCTTGTGTAATGTACTTTGGGTTGGTAGACCTAGTGTTGCTAGCCCTCTCAAGTACAACAATGTTAATGTGAATGAACAACTCTATGGGAATGGGGGCTAAGCACTGAGTAGATATAGTAAGATGGAAACTCTCCCAATGATAGGCTAGAGTTCTAATGAACATCTTCTTATCCCATAACTATGTGCCCGCATAGGATATATATTAGCCAGTGGCCTTCTTACCAAAGCTAAGGTATTACCTAGTTCTACCTTAGGCAAATAGAACACCTTTCTTCGGTGTAGGGTCATATGACACCGGATTCCATGATTTAGCTCTCATGGTCTATGTCGGTTAATGCCTATTCCCATCATGTGAGATGTGCATTATGGTTTCTTGATGAGTTTTATGAAGTGTGGGTAGTAGTATGAGATGCTATCCATGCATTTCACGAGTAGGCTTTGAGAGGGTCATAGTGAGTTCTCTATGTCTTAATGGCTAATTTATGAAACTCCTCTTATGATAAAGTTAATTAGAATGATGATCTAATGTCTACTGAATGTATGTTCTCTAAATGAAGCTAATGAAGAATGTTGACTTATATGCTTAAATGTATTGATGCATGTTATACTTGGATTGTATTACGAGTTACTTCCTTGTCATGACTTATTGTATATGAATGTGCCTTGTCTATCGTAACTTCAAAGGAGTACTTAGTGTTAGTAGTAATATGGGATGCTACTTGCACATTGCACAAGTATGACTAAGAGTTATCTTAGATGTTGGTCTTAATGTGATGATGTGACTTATGTTTCTAATATGTTTTATTGTGTAATGGTGCAAAAGAAGGAATGGTAAGTTCACTTTTGGTGGCCTTAAGGTCGTACCTTATTATGGGTGGTGGTATGGGACACTACCCATACATTGCACAAGGTATAACTTGAGGGTTACTTGAGGTGAAGGCTTAAGGTAAAGGTAAAGGTTCATATGTGGATTATGTTCTAATGTGAAAAATATGACTTGTATGTTGGTTGTGACTTATATTATGCCTTTCCTATCAATGTTCATGAAGTTTTACCAAAATGCCATATATCATAATTTTCAAAGAAAATGATCATTTTAAGCATGTTTTTGCATGGCTTCCATACTTAGTACTTTTTTTGCGAACCCCATTCGTCTCCATTTTATCCAAAGTGTAGGGTTTAGAAATATTGGTGGTGTATGCTTGAGGAGTAGTTATCTAAGGTCCTTGAAGATGAAGACTTAGTGAGTCCTCATAGTTTCGGGGACAAAACCCATTATGTTCCCTTTATGTCTTTTAGTTTATGTTAAAGCTTTTGTAAGGACTAAATCCCAATGTTGTATTCAAAGTATTAGATGGTTTGAGACATAGTATACAAAGTTAAGAAAGCCTTTCGCTTGCTTTTTAATGAAAATGTCTTCGATTGTAAAGAACGTTTTAATTCTTTTATATTTTCTTATGTTCTTTTGTTCAAGAATACTATCAGGCTTTTATTAGACCCCTTCGGGGTCGAGTACGCCGTGTTACATCTGAGGTGTACCCCAGGTCGTGACAAACACATCCCCGGATGTTAACATTGAGACTTTACTTGCAGAGGTTGTATAGCCTACTACGGCCCCTATGCCTTTAGGTATATCTAGTGTTTCTCCTTCCATGACTCCGAGTTCTTCTATTGCTCCCCTCCCTCCTAGGTCTGCTGCTAATGCTACTGCTTTTCGACATCCATTCACCTAGGCGGCGATACTACAGATGTGGAATCTAGCCTATTCTACTGATAGGTGTGCCTCCAGGCTTGAGGCTACAGTCTGTGGAATGATTGAGAGGGCCCTCACTGGTTTTGTGACACCTCTTAGTTTGTCTATTGAGGCCCTTGCGGCAAGGATAGCGGTGTATGAGCGAGGCTAGGGTGTCACTTCTGAGGTGACGACCCTAAAGGCTCATATTGTTAAGTTGAAAAAGGACGTGGTCCAGCTGAATTCCATGTATCTGTTTATAATTTTTGGGATCATGGAGATCCCTGATGACATGGGCACAGATATTCCATCTAGTTCTGATATGCCTCTGGCTACCACCGGAGATGAGATTCGAGCTGATGAGGTAGCTGCCAAGTCTGATGCGGAGGATGATGAGGAGCAGATCGGTGTTTAGGAGGAGGCCACTTATAAGGGCGTGACTAAGATTGAGGAGGCCATGGTGCATTCAACTGTACAGAATTCTTTGAGGGACACGTCCATGGTAGGCTCTAGTGGAGCCAAAGATGATGTTGCACCGGGCACTGATGCCCAAATTAAGAGTTTGACACCGAGCACTGATGCCCCGACAGATTGAGCGAATGTGTAGATAGGATTCCTCTTTTCCTCCCGCTCTGTCATTTTTATGGACTTTGGATTATTTTTGTTGCATTTGAGGACAATCGCTTTTTATTTGTGGTGGGGTGAGGTATTTCCATACCTACCTCTTGTGAATTTATTTTGTATATATTGAGTTTTTGTGTAATAAATTATGTCTTGATTCTATCTTGTGGATGTTTGAGCTTATGGTTCCATTTTTTGACTGGAAATGGGTTTTGAGCAATTTTGAAAAAAATTCCACCTCTTGTTGTGTTTGAATGTGGTTGTTCTTGTGCAAAATTGAGTATCGATAATGATCAATATCAATGACTTGAATAATGCTCCTAATCGAACAAAAATGAATGCACGGCTAAGATGAGGCCAAATAAAGTTGCATAGACAATGTGTAGACTTTTTGCATCTCATTGTGACTAGCCGGTTATCGAATGGAGACTCTTGTGATGAACATTGCACATTAGCGAAAGTGTGGAGTCTCATTAGATATTGGTGCCAATGCCTTCTGTGATGAGCCTACTTTGAACCTTGTGTGATGACACCTAGAATTTTCCCCATTGGTCTGGTTGACTAAGTTATGCAAGCTCTTGAAATGATCTTAGGCAACAATTTTGAGGAGTGAAACAATTTGACAATATACCTCTTTTGTGGCCAACCTTGTGAGGTGTGAACCTTGCTTGGACCCCCTTTGAGCTTTATCCTTTTCTTGGAAGAAACTTGAGCAATTGTGACCCTTCTTTATCCATTCACCCATAATCCTCATGAAAAGTGGTTTGATTGAATAGCCAACTTAGGCCAAAAGTCTAAGTTGGGGGTGTGGTGAAAAGAGAAGGTTAATCAAGAAGTGTGAAAATTCCCCTTTGAGCCAATAGTCTTGAAAATGATGGAACCCCTCCATATCAAAAACAAAAAGAAAAAAAATAGCAAAAGAAAAAGAATGGAAAAGTTGTGAAATAAAGTTGTGAAAGTTGCAAGAGAAATGGGGTGTCCGGTATTCCATTGGAAGTTGAATAATGGGGTGAATTTTGAGCATGATTCAAATGTTGAAGAAAAGGAAGAAAGTGATGTTTAGACCACATTTCATAAGGGTAGCAGTCACTGAGCCTAAATAACCATACATATACACTCTTCCCCGTTAAAAGCCTTGAAAATACCTTTGAGATCTTGAGTTAGCTTAAACGAGTATTGATTGGAAAATAAAGGCAAACCTACGGGTTAAGTCATGCATGTGTTCATCTTTGTGAGTGTGAGAGTTTTATGTAATTTTGGAACTATAAATTGTTGAGAAATTGTGTGTGAATATGGAATCAATTTTGTTGTGATTGCATTTGAATACTTTTGTTGAGCTTGAACTTATATTCGAACCTAGTATTGTGACCTTGAGCATCTTTGATAATCCTGAGTCACAACTTAAATATTTGAGTGCACAATTGACCTTTGCATGAGTAAGTTGAGTCTTGTTGTGTGCATTCATGATTGAGTCTTGTGTAGCACTATATGAGACATCCTTTTTGAATTGCTGAACTTAAGTTTTACTTAAGGAAAAACAAAAGTTGGGGGTGTTGATGAGTCCGAGATTTGGACTTATTTAGGGCATTGTTTATATAAATTTAGTGTCCTAAAATTCTTATTTTGTGCCAATAACTTATGTTAAATCCTTGATTTTCAGGAATATGAATTGACGAATAAAGCAAGGATACTAACAAGAAAAAAGGAATAAAACAGGTTGAAAAAATGAAGATGTGCGAGATTGAGGATCGCCAAAAGCACTTGGCGTGTCACCAAGTAGCTTATCAGACCGCCTAAATTACCAGTGTGCCAAGCCCTAAATGAAAGAACCAAGTTGGTGAAGAAAAGGAGTAGTCGGCGGATCACCGAGTGATTCCGCGAAGCAAAGATAGATCACCCAAAGTTACATACCTTGAGGATGATGAATGCCACGGCAGAAGGGAGGTGGAAGAGACCAAAGGGTGGCAAGCCGAGTGGTTTGGAGATCGCGACTTACATCGCCGAATGAGCTTTTGTAGCTTATTTTCTACGACTATAAATACATTTTTGAACATTTCATTTAGTATCAAATAATCTTTAGAAGAAATTATTATCAAGTTTTGAGCATCTGGAGACATTTTTCTCTAATTTTTGCTTAACTTTGACGGATTGAAGAATTTCACTTTTGAGAAAATGGAAGTGGGTCTTCAATATTCATTAAATTGGAGCATTGTAAGGACGAAATCACTCTTACCTAGTTGACGGATAATCAAGTTGGTAACGACTTTTACATTTTTAAGATGTCTAGCTAAAATCCTAACTCTTGGGGTGTGATTATGTTATTATGGATTGATTTACCTTATGTGTATTGATAATTGTTAGTTTAAATGCTATTTAAAAGTGAGTTCAATCATTAATTGTGGTTTAATTTAAGAATTGTAATTGCAAATGTAGTTCTACGTTTGTGTTCTTTGCTTACTCGAGAGAGCGGTTTTAGAACTAAATTTATTGATTGATAGTGTGTGGGTATTGGCTTGACCTGGGTTCATCTTGAGAGAGTGAATCCTAAATCCAATCCCACACATTCAGCTAGAGAGAGTAAATGGATTAAGGTGTGGGCTGCTTTTATTTTGCGTGCTTGTTGATGTTCGAGAAAAATCACTTGATTCAGGGTAAATTGTTCGAGAGAAAACTTACCTCCACTATAGTCTAACCTACTCATTAATATCTAGCTATTTACTTATATTTGTAATTACCCATCTGTGTATATTTTCCTATATTCGATCACATCCCAAGAACCCATCTCATTATTGTTAATTCGTATTATTTGTAACAGTTTGTAGTTGATAATCAAAACCGAAACCTCCATTTGACATTCGTGTCACACCTTTATTTGAATGATGTCTTTATTCCATAATTTTTATTACTATGCCGTATTTGACCACGTTCATAATTCCTAATTGAATCTTAAACACGTACCGGTCCCTGTGGGATTCAACCCCAACTCATTTAGTTAGGCTTATACTGATTTACTATCGTTGACACTTAGAATCGGATAAAGTGTTTTTGAAACGTTATTAATTAATATCATACTTTGATCTTATCCATAGCAAATACTCATAGACAAGGAAACATTCATGTTCATTAACGAGTAACAAGGAAAACCACTCAAAGCAAAAATCCATATTAAACATGCATAAATTCTTAGATCTTCATAGCATAAGAGAACCACACCATAACCCCTTTCAAAGCCTACTTGTGCAATGTATGAATGAAGTCCCATACCCCTACTCACACTAAATAGAGCTCCTTGAGGAGTCATAGATTATAATTCATGTTCTTGTCATAGTTCATATTCTTGTCATGGAGGGAAAAAGCTTTAACCGAAATAGACCATGTGAGCTACATGGAATTCGGTGTATTGCCCCATACCGAAAAGAGGTGTCCTACTTGCCTAAGGTAGAACTAAAGTTTATTAGCTTAGGTGGATTCACTAGCTAAAGACCTATGTGGGCACATAGTTACGGGATAGGGAGATTGCTCCTATAAACCCGGACTAACTGAGGTAAAAGGTTTCCATCTCATAAGATAATTGTTTTGGGAACCCGAACTAACTGGCGTAAAAGGAACCATTTGGAAAGCCGGAGTAACTAACGTGAAAGCTTTCATCTAATATTAATATCCACTGGGTGCTAAGCATAATTTTCATTAAGTTCATGTTAAGTCTTGACTTACATTCATGTGGATGGAAAAATGCCCTAACATTCAATCCAACACGATATCATGATATAGCTCATAGATTCAAGAGGTGAGAATAGTCTTTCAACATTAGAATCATTATTATGTGAGTAAACCTTTCACATTGTGTTCATAGTGTGTTCATGAGAATAGCCTTTCAATCAACACAACAAGATTATCATAATCTTAGACATTTCATACATAGTCATGTGTAAGGGCATAACGGAGAATAATCTTTCATCAATACCACAAGTAAATCATAGTCATAGGATCTTCACTCCCAAGGTAAATCTTAGAACACATGCAGAATCATCATAATCATGTACAATTCTCATGTTTGGCCCTTCAAAGACCATGAATCACACTAAACCAATACATGTAGAATTTGTACATTAGATATGGATAATAACATGATTCAATTAACTCAAACATTCTAAACATAATCTCTTCACGTGCTTCTATAATCAATCAACCCACATCACCATATCACAATTTACTAATATGGGGAAATCATGGGTTCTTGGAGGTATTTTATCATAAATCATCAATTCAATTATAACCCATCATAAATCAATCATTGAAAACGTTTTTGAAGGGAACCCATGACATTGGAGTAAAACCCTAGCTTTTGGGATTTCTAGATTTGAAATTGAAGACTTTGAAGGGACTGTATGGAGGAATTCTCTCCATAGATGAAAAGCTACCATACCTTAGGTTGATTATCCAAAGAAATTGAGGGAAACACTTTGATCTCTTCAAGCCCTAACTTCAATTCTACTCTTCTTCTTCCTTGTGTTTTAGAGAGAGAAATATTGTGAAAGAGATGAACTTTTGATTTGATTTGGGTGTTTATGAAAAATGACTTAGTTGGGTGAATTTTGACATAAAAATGACTTTTATAGTGACCACAAACATACACAAAGCGACCCCATTTTAATAGGACTTAAAAGGGAAAAGACTCATTTATCCCTCACTTAAGTGACCCTGCCTAGGTGCCACGAGCAGCCCCAGAAGCCATGGTCATGACCACGAGCCATGGTCCCACTTGTGAACTTGAGGCATTAGCTAGACACTAGGTGCCTTAAGCACACAAGTCCAAGGCTTTCTCATGAGAGGCTCCACGAGCCGTGTTCAAGACCACCGGTCTTGGTCCTACTCGTTGTACTTGAGGCAGTGGCTAGGCCACTTGTGCCCTAAGCTCACATGCCCAAGGCAACTTCAGAAAAGGCTTCATGTCTCGTGGTCAAGACTACTGGCCATGGTCCCTCTCATGGACCTTGAGGAAATGGCTAGGAAACTCCACGAAGTCTCCCATGAGTTGTGGTCAAGACCACTAGTTGTGGTGCTGTCCGTGAAGTTGGGGCAGTGTTGGCCAACGTTGGGGCAGCCTTAGCGTTTGGCCTTGGCTTGGCCCCTTTGCCTTGGAACTTTCCCTTTGGCCTTGACTCTTGTAGCCCTTAATACAACCCTAGATGGTCTACTAAGTTACATGAAGTCATTTTATGATTCTAACCCTTACATTTAGTTCTAGGTTAGCCTACTAGTTTCCGGAGTGTTGCATCTTCTCTCTCGAGTAAGATAGATGGGATTGGGTTTAGGATTCACTCTCTCAAGCTGAACCCAAATAAACTCAATACCCACAAACCATTAATCAGAAGCTTTGGTTCTAAAACCTTTCTCTCGAGCAAGCTAAGAACACAATTAGAAAATACATTTGCAACAACAATGAATAATTAAAAACACAACTAATGATTAAACCCACTTCAATATAGCATTTAAATTAGTAATAAGCAATATCCATATGGTAATTAAACCCATAATCACATAATCACACCCCAAGAATTGGGGTTTTAGCCACATATCATAAAAACAGAAAAACAATTACCAAATGCATTAGCCATGATCTGGGTAATAGTATTCAAGTTTTTACGATGGTCCAAATTGAAGAAAATCAATAACCTACTTGCAAAATCTCTGAATTGAGTCTCAAAAAGGCTTCTAGTCTACTGGGAAGCTATCAAACTGTCAAAGAAAACTATTCTAAATGGTAGCAACTTGATCAATTTACAGTTCAAAATCCCATTTATAGTCGTAAAAAATTAGCCATGAAAGGCAATTAGGTGTGGTTAGTCAGGTGCGTTGAGTGGTTCATCGACCTGCCATTTGCTCTCTTTTATCGCCTTTGTCATGACCCGGGGTTACACCCTAGACGTAATATGGCGTAATTGAACCCGAAGGGGTCGTATACAATCCCTTAGGATAATGATACACATAATGTCATAAGAAATGATTCGAAAATTAAAACTTTTTCTTTAACAAACGGAGTCATTTTTTTTCAAAAGAGAAAGGAGTCTAAACATTGTCTCATTGGCCCTCTATACAATCGAATACTTAGACATATAGGGATAAACCCTTACATAGTTCTAAAATTAAACTAATAAAAGAAACTACTAAGTAAGATGTTGGTCCTCGAACTTGAGGACTCATCAACTGGCTTGGAGGATCACCTATTCCAAGCCCTTGGAACCAAAACTACCATATCCATGAACCAACCCCATGAACCAACCCCCTACATTATAGAAAACATAGAAATATGGGTTAGCACAAAAATGTACTAAGTATGATAGCCATGCACAAAACCATTAAAACATGCATGAAAAGGGACATTTCATTTGAAATCATGCTTTTTGCCAATTTTGAACATCATCTTCGAAATAGTTGGAGAATGCAACAAATAAGAAAAATCACATACATTTCATTAGAACCTGAGAAATATCATTATAACAACAAGCATAGTCTCCAATATCAATATAATACACACCCCAATCTTCAGAATACATAACCTCAAATTATACAAGAATACACGGTTCAATATCAAGACCATCACATCATGAAGTAATCATCACATAATCAACCTCTAAAACACACTTGTGCAATGTATAATATCTAACATGAATTTACAATGTACAACACAAATCCAATATCACATTCATACTTATTTCATGGTAAAGCCATTACCTTAGTATCCTCTAGGAAACACTTGTGCAATGTGGGGATAGCATCCAATAATATCAACCGTACTATTACTCATTTGAAGCTACCTTAGTGATGCATTACATCTTTAGACTTCATTATATGCAATATTCACAAATTAAGGAAATAGTCATGTACATTACTCGAATACAAGGAAAGTCATGCATAAAAACTATCCGTTCATTATACATACATGCATTCGAATCTCATCATAATGGAAAGGAACCATCCCATGACATCCTACTAAGTCTAGTTGTGCAATGTGGAAGTGAAGTCCCATACCCCCACTCCTACTAAGTAAACTCACCAAGAAGTCATAGTATAGTTCATGTTTCATTCATTAACTTCATTATTATAGGGAAAAGTTGCCATAACCGACATAGACCATGTGAGTTACATGGAATCCGGTGTCATATAACCCCACACCGAAAGAAGGAGTTCTTACTTGTCGAAGGTAGAACTAATTATATTTAGCTTCTAAGTGGATCCACCACCTATGTCCTATGTTTGGCACATATTTATGGGATAGGGAAATTGCTCATAGAAACCCAACATATTGCATTAGCGGAGGATCTTCCATCTCATGAGTTTACTATAGATGACCCAACCTATTGCATTAGCGGAGGGGCCTTTTCCTCATCGTCCATATCCAATCGGTACTAAGCATTATTTTCCAATTTTACATAATTAATATGCAATTGTATCTACATGTGTGAAGGCATACTTTACCCTTCGTTCAATACAACTCACTAAATAGCTCATATATTCATTTAAAGGTGAGAACTAACTTTCAACCTTAGAATCATCATTAGTATGTGAGTATAACTTTCACACTAAGTTCATGTGTTCTCATGAGAATGGACTTTCAATTAACACAATAGGATCATCATGGTCATGTAAATTTCATTCATAATAATGAGTAAAAGTGCATATGAGAACTATACTTTCAATTAATACATCATATTCATGTTTATGCATGGAGTGTGTGTGTGCATGATTGTCCTTACAACAGCACAACAACAACAACATTATCATCATAGACACCTACCTTCTTAAAGGGGTTACAATATGTACATAATATACAAACTCATGCACGATACACATATATTGCATTTAAGGATCTTAGACTATGTAAATCAACATATCTAATATTCATTACAATAAACATGGATACATTCATCATAGCAACACCATCATGATCATAACATAACATTCGTATTCATATCGTATTATACTTAGTCATATCTAGGGTTGTAGGGTAGAGGGACCTTATCTAAACACTACAATACATATGGCAAGTAAACATCTCCACTATAAGTGGATCAACAATTAATAATTAGAATACATGACAAGTAACCACCCCCACCATAAGTGGATCAATCCATTAATATATAATAACTTCACATAACATACCTTCATAGATTTCCCTTCAAGGGCAAGAGTCGAGATCAAGTCTAACATCTTAGATTTGGCACAATAGATAGAAGAACATCATAATCCAACAACATAACCAATATGATCATTTTCAAGGTAATTCATATCTACAAGATTCTATCATATTCCATTCATGTCTAGGTGATCAACTTTCCGAGGGCGGCATGCTATACCAGCCCTACGAAGTCATAGCAAAACTCCTTGATGGCATGGTAGAAACCAGCAAAGAAGCGAAAAAGAAGCAGCAGTGGGACACACAAGTCACCTAGCTAGATGCTCTATCCAATCGATTCACGGAGTTGGAAGTACAAGCCATGGGAAAAGAAAAGTAGTTCTACCTCTGATAATGTAGTAATGGGAAGACGCAGGAAGGTGTGCAAGATAACGAAGCTCTTTCACTCATTCAACCAAAAATTGAGGCAAAAGAGAAGATGCTGAATGAGATGAAGGAGAATATTGAAATGCTAAATGAAGCATCAACCTCTCACTCCATGACTATTCAGCTGCAGGATGCTCAAATCGGCCATTTGATATCAGGTCATTACCTACCAATTGCCAAGGACTCACCTAATTACAACATGGGCAACTCCGAGGATGAAGAATAGTTGCTAACTTGCATCGTGTCGCGACGTTAACTAAGGCACTGTTTTGGAGGCAACCCAAAACCCCTTAATAATTTATATTCGTGTATTGGTAAAATAACAGTGTGTCGTTTATACAAGTTGAAATGTGACAACCTGTTAGAAAAAAGTTTTAGGTGGCGAGCAACAGGTCCAGTCGGCGAGTCGCCAAAGAGTTTGGCGCACCAAATCAATTCCGTCGTTTGACTTAAGATAGCTTCAAATTGTAGTCTGTAAAATTTGGCGACCCTAGAAAAGTATTGGCGAATCATCAACCATATCGGCGATCCCAATGTTTACCGCCGTTTGAACATCCAAATTTGCTTGGAAAGTTCTATAAAACTCAGTGAAGTAAACAGCTATTCGGTGAAACACCGACTAATTCAACAATCAGGACTACTGCCGCCGAATGAGCATGAACTGGACAGTTTGCAAACCAAAAGGGTAAAAATTCTACACCTTGTTCACTTTTACACGCTTTCATTCCTCCTACTGCATCTTTGCACACTAATTTCCATATATTCCTGCATTACCTAAGTGTTCTAGTTATCAAGTTGTGCTCGGAACATAGATTGCAGTTTAAATTGGTCAGCGCAAAAGGGTTGCTGTGAAGCATTCGAGAACATGGGATGAGACTAGACGCATTGGGCTACCTAGCAAAGCTATGGAGAGTTTGAGGAACCACTCAGCAATCCGCTTAACGTCCCCACCTCAAACATGCCACCCCGATAGATGAGGCAGCAGCTTAACTATGATTATCCTTTGCCTCCCTCTCTGTTATTCTCTATTTGTACTTTCATATGCTTGTTATTTACATTTGAGGACAAATTGATTTTATTTGTGGTGGGGTGAGGCCATGGCCCACCTTTTGTGTTCTACTTGTGACTCGTGTTTTCGCTTATGTATTTGGGCTTTGAACTACTATTGTGTTAAATACTGCTTTCTATGGATGATTGAGCCTATGGCTTCTTTTGTTTTTAATTGCAAAACAATTTTGACCCTTTCGAAAAGTTTTGAATTTTTTGCTCATTTTCGCAACCCACTATATGCTCTTGAAATGTGGTTGTTCTTTTGCAAAAAATTGAGTCTCGGTCCCGATCAATACTGATGAATTGAATAGTACTCTCAATCGAATGAACATGAATGTACGGCTACGATGAGTACAAATGAAGGTGCATAAACAATATGTGAACCCTTTGTATTTCGTTATGACTAGGCTCGTATCAAATTAATTCTCTTGTGATGATCATTGCACACTAGCGAAAGTGTGGAGTCTTGTTTGACTGTAGTGTCAATGCCTAGTATGATGAGCTTACTTTGAACCATGCATGATAGATCCTAGAATTTCCCCCATTGGCCTGGTCAACTAAGTGATGCTATCTCTTGATATGATCTTAGGCAACTTCGAAGAGTGTGAACCAATTTGACATATACCTCTTTTGTGACCTACCTTGTGAGTGTGTGATTTTCTCTTGAACACCCCTTGAGCCTTACCTTTTTTGGAAGAAACTTCATGAAAACTAGACCTTTCTTAATCCATCACCCATAATCCTCATGAAGTTGTGGTTAGTTGAGTAGCCAACTTAGGTCAAAAGCCTAAGTTGGGGGTGTGTTGAAAAGATAGGGGCAAGTCAAGAAGTGAAAGGAAAGTCTCCTCTTACCCATGATTTTAAGAAAAATGGAACCCCTCCATATAAAAAAAGAGACAGAAAACAAAGAGAAAAAAAATTAAAAAGTAAGTTGTGGAATAAAGTACAAAAGAAATGGGGTTTCCTAACAATTAATGGGAAGCGAATAATAGGATGACTCATGAGCATTAAAGAAAATAATGAAGGGAAAGGGAAGGAAGTGTTGTGAGCACCACATCTCATGAGGATGAATGTCACTGAGCCTAAATGACCATACCTTTGCACTCGGCCCCATTACAAGCCTTGAAAAGACCTTTTTGATCTTGAGTGAGCTGAAACAAATGTTGATTGGAAAATACGGGCAAACCTATGGGTGAAATTATGCATTATGTTCTTCTTTGTCAGTGTGAACGTTGCATCTGATTCCAAAGGTTTAAACTGTGAAACCTTTTGTGTGAATATGTAATTATTCTTTGTGTGAGGGCATTTCAACACTATAGTTGAGCTTGAACTTGCTTTTGAAGCAGTTATTGTGAGCATGAGATTCGTTGATATTGATGAGTCACAACTTGAATCTTTGAGTGCACATTTGATCTTTCATAAGTGAATTGAATCTTATTGTGTGCATTCATGATTGAGTCTTGAGTAGCACTGTTCGAGACACCCTTTTTGAGTAGCTGAACTTGAGTTTGCTTGAGGAAAAGCAAAAGTTTAAGTTGGGGGTGTTGATGAGTCCATAAATTGGAATCATTTAGGACTATATTTTAATAGAAATTGTGTCCTAAAATGCTTATATTATCTCAATATCTGATGAAAACCCGTAAGTTTCATGTATTTGATGTTTGAAGGAAAGCATGGACACTACGTCTCAAAAAGGAACGAAGAGGCTAAAAAGAACGAAGAAATGAATGCCTGAGAATTGCTGAGTCCACTTGGCGAGTCGCCGAAGGGTCTTAATTCTCCTTTTGTTCCAGTGTGCTGAGCCCTGAAAGAAAGGATCAAGTCGGTGTAAAAAGGGAGCAGTCAGTGCATCGTCAAGCAGTTTTGCGAAGCAGTACCATGTCGCCCAATGACCTAGAGCACGACGATGCTGAAGGCTGGTGCAAGATGGCGATAAACTACACCTAAGGGCGAATCGCCAAGTTGATCAGCGATTCTAACTAACGACGCCGAATGATTCACTACAACACAAATCTGTGAAAGCTATAAATACTAGTTAGAGTTGTAGTTTTAAGTATCAAACAATTATTATAATTTTCATAGAGAATAGTACTTTTTGATATTTTTGCTCTAAGTTTGAGAGGGTTTTGAAGACTTGAATAAAAAGAGGGTTTTATCTCCAAGGATTTGGACTTGGGTCTCTTTGATTCTTCATCCTTGGCATATAACAAGACTTAAACGTTCATACCCATTTGAATACAAGCTCATTTAGGTATAAAGTTCTATCTCTTGATGGGTGGCTAAATACCTCAATTCTTGGGGTGTGATTTAGCGAATATGGGTTAAGATAATTGTTGGGACTTGCTTGCTGATAGTTTAATTGTGATTTCATTTAGTGGTTGTGGATGAATTTAATGAATTTGTAGTTGCAAATACAAGTTTATTTATGTGTTTTCGGCTTGCTCGAGAGAGAGGTCATAAAACTAAGACCACTAGATTGATGGCCAGTGTGAGTGGGTCGACATGAGGTTCAACTCGAAAGAGTGAACCCTAGTCCCATATCCACACACTCAACTTGAAAGAGTGAGTGGTTTAAGGCATAGGCTGGTCTTCATGCATCAAGTGGGTGTGCAAGAGTAACGCATTTGAAATGGGGTAAGTTGCTTGAGAAAGAGCTTATCCCCCTTAAAGCTTAGCCTAGTCACAATTACTCTTTGAATTTTCTATCGAAAGAATGTACCCAATAATCTAGTTTAACCCGTATTCCCGTCACATCCCAAGGATCCCCTCTCATTACATAGAAACCCTTGTTGATTTTACTATTTTTTTACTTACTAGTGACAAACGCCCTCCCCCCCCCTCCCTCCCGCATTGTGAATTGGCATGTTTGTGTCCCCCTTTAATTTACAATATATTTACTCGTTAATGTTTTTAATTACGACTAGTTAGAACAAAATTTTATTTTTCTATCAATTCTCAAAACTACTCTCTTGGGATGATTCCAACCCTTGGTTGGGTTACTAAACTATTGTACGATTGTAGACACTTGCATCGGAAGTTGTGTCTTGATTACTCAAATATCACCAACTCACATACATTTCATTATAACCTGAGAAATATCATTATAACAACAAGCATAATCTCCAATATCAATATAAAACACATCCCAATCTTCACAATACATAACCTCTAATTATACAAGAATACACGGTTAAATACCAAGACCATCACATCATGAAGTAATCATCACATAAGCAACCTCTAAAACACACTTGTGCAATGTATGATAACTAACATGTATTTACAATGTACAACACAAATCCAATATCACATTCATACTCATTTCATGGTAAAGCCATTACCTTAGTAACCTCTAGAAAACATTTTTGCAATGTGGGGTTAGCATCCCATAAAACCAACCCTACTAAGTACTCCTCTGAAGCTACCTTAGTGATGCATTACATCTTTAGACTTCATTATATGCAATATTCACAAAGTAAGGAAATAGTCATGCACATTACTCGAATACAAGGAAAGTCATGCATAAAAACTATCCATTCAATATACATACATGCATTAGAATCTCATCATAATGTAAAGGAACGATCCCATGACATCCTACTAAGTCTAGTTGTGCAATCTGGAAGTAAAGTCCCATACCCCCACTCCTACTAAGTAAATTCACCAAGAAGTCATAGTATAGTTCATGCCTCATTCATTAACTTCATTATTATAGGGAAAAGTTGCCATAACCGACATAGACCATGTGAGCTACATGGAATCCGGTGTCATATAACCCCACACCGAAAGAAGGCGTTCTTACTTGCCGAAGGTAGAACTAATTATATTTAGCTTCTAAGTGGATCCACTAGCTATGTCGTATGTTTGGCACATCTATATGGGATAGGGAGATTGTTCCTAGAAACCCAACCTATTGCATTAGCGGAGGATCTTCCATCTTATGAGTTTACTATAGATGACCCAACCTATTGCATTAGTGGAGGGGACTTTTCGTCATCGTCCATATCTAGTCGGTACTAAGCATTATTTCCCAATTATACATAATTAGTATGGAATTGTATCTAAATGTGTGAAGGCATACTTTACCCTTCATTTAATACAACTCACTAAATAGCTCATAGATTCATTTAAAGGTGAGAACTAACTGTAAACCATAGAATTATCATTAGTATGTGAGTATAGCTTTCACACTAAGATCATGTGTTCTCATGAGAATGGACTTTCAATCAACACAATAGGATCATCATGGTCATGTACAATTCATGCATAATAATGAGTAAAGGTGCATATGAGAACTATACTTTCAATTAACACCATTGATACATCATAGTCATGTGTATGCATGGAGTGTGTGTTTCTGTGCATGATGGTCCTCACAACAGCACAACAACAACAACATTATCATCATAGACACCTCCCTTCTCAAGGAGGTCACAACATGTACATAATATCCCAACTCATGCGCGATTCACATATATTGCATTTAAAGATCTTAGACCATGTAAATCAAAAAATCTAATATTCATTACAATAGACATGGATACATTCATCATATTAACACCATCATGATCATAACATAACATTCATATTCGTATCGTATCATACTTAGTCATAACTAGGGTTGTAGGGGAGAGAGACCTTATCTCAACACTACAATACATATGGCAAGTAAGCACCTCCATTATAAGTGGATCAACAATTAATAATTCAAATATTTGACAAGTAAACACCTCAATCATAAGTGGATCAATCCATTCATATATAATAACTTCACATAACATACCTTTATACATTTCCCTTCAAAGGCAAGAGTCCAGATCAAGTCTAACATGTTAGATTTGGGATAATAGATAGAAGAAAATCATAATCAAACAACATAACCAATATGATCATTTTCAAACAAATTCATATCTACAAGATTCTATTATATTCCATTCATGTCTAGGTGATCTAAACTAAGGTCATTCATCAACCCTAGAAGATCACATATAACTCCTCAATTTGCATCTTTCATGATATAACCCTAGACCAAGTCAATTTCATCTTAGATTCATAAGGTTATCAAGAAAACTATACTTATATCATGTAGTTACATCATAAACAACTCTAATTCAATCAATTGAATTAACTTTTAACAACATTCATTGTGTAGGGAAAAGCCATAGCTATGGTTGGGGGAAAACTCATGGATTCTTTAGATTTGAAGTTAAAACCATCTAAAATCAGTTGTATTACCAAGAATAAACATAGTTCAATCTTTAAGAACAACTTATAAAGTAATCCATGGGGTTGAGTTGAAACCCTAGCTTTTGAAGATTTCTAGAATTGAATTAAAAGCTTTCGAGAGGGCTCCATAGCTGATAGCTACACATGGATGAAAACCACCATACCTTAGGTGTAGAAACCCACGAAAATCCTAAGACAAAGCCTCCATATTCAAGCCCCTAGGTTGGTTGCTTCATTTGTCTTCAATGGTGTTCTTGGAGAGAAGAGTTTGGGAGAGAAAGGGAATTGGGTTTTGAATGGGGGGAAGGGGTCTTTAGTTGAAGAGAATTAATGAATTAGTTTAGGGTCCTATAATTTTTATAAGTCATTGATTGACCACCTAACCAACCTCCCTTAACCCCCCTTAATTAACTAATTAAAGCACTAAACCTCAACTTAACTGAAAAGCTGTCAAAAACAGTCCAACCTACGGCTAGCCTTCCACGGACCGTAGATTAATCTACTGGCCGTGGTTGGTTTCCGTGGTTTGGGACTGTGGCTCTAAATGTTGCAGACTCTAAGAAAAAATTAGTATGGACCTATGCCCCTCATCCATGGACCGTGCTCTGGTCTACGGGGCGTGGAAGGTATCCATAGGTCACCACTTAGTGACCAAACCTAGCTTTCTAGGCAGCCTTGGAGGACCCTTTTGGGGTCCTCCTCAAGGACCCCTGGAGTGGTCTTAGGGGAGTCTTACCCGGACGTTTAACATCTAAACATGATATTCTAAGTACGGGAGTCACTTCTACAGGTTTTCACCCTCATACAACATTCGAAACATCAACGACAAGACCCTTACAACTCAGTAGTTCAAATGACTAGTTTCCACACGTTATTGTCGTGTCATGACGTTTGGCCACAAATCTCCTCAAACTAAACTTGAAAAGAAATTACATTATATAATCATGTTTAAAACTTCAACTCACATGTGAGGCTCTAGTTTCACCCACTAGATTACGTCAAGCTTCCGTTAAGTCTTACTACTTTCTATGGGGTGTTACATTATCCCCTTCTTGGGAACATTCATCCCCGAATGACACTTAAATCGTCTTATGGAATCAAACACTCAAAGCCAGCAGACCAACAAGCAAGTAACATCAAAATGGAGCATAACCCAATGATACACCATTCATAATGAGCATCATACAAAAGGAGGAAAACTTCATATCCAAAAACATGGTCAATGCAATCCTAAGGAAATAGCACATCCATTAACCCATATGCATGACATTATCATATTTAGTTATGTTCAAGGAGGAACTACCTTCTCCTAGTCATAACATGCTCAACATACTATCAAAGAGCTCAAATGCAAGTTTCCACCTTTTAATGGCATTCATTCAACGAGAAATTTCTAAGCTCCTTATTAGAACATGCCCAAAACCCATCATATTATAAAAACATAGGAGGAACTACCTTCTCCAACATACGACAAGGTCAACACGTCATTTCATCAAGGTCCAACATAAGCATGTTCATTAACGATTTCATGAAGTCAAAATATGCACTCATCGTATACAATGCATTTCAACATGAGGAACATATAAGTCATGAAGACTCACTTACTCCAAAACATGCATTCTCACAAGACGTGCACCACATAAGGAGAATCATGCAAAAACTCATACAATGCACATAACTCCCAAAACACATAAACTCAAGAGGAACTAATTCACCTCAACATAGTTCATTTCATTGGAGGAATTTCCTTCTCCAACTCAAATCATATTTGTCATAACAAGTTAAGCCAACTATGTGATTTTTTCTTAAAAGCATTATTAGGCAATTCCAACCATACCTTGATGAAATACATAGGCTATTCACTCTCAATGGACATATACTGGAGGAACATCAGACCAGAAAACTCATTTTATCATAAAACATGAATTCTCAAGAACATACTTATCATGAGAAAATCATGAAAAATATATAAGTAACACATGACTCCTAAAGCATAAAATAAGTCCACCTAGGAAACCTTAATGATAACGAATCAGAGGATATATTAAACCAACAATGGTATGAAATAGACCTACATGATTTAGACCTCGAAAGAATAGAATGGTATGATTTAGAAATTAATTCAGATTAAAATGAACTGCGAATATTTACAATATTGGACAGAAGCTATGGAAAATATAAAACTTTTAGAACAATTAATGGAAAATAATTTATATATGTACCTAAGAACCCAAGATA